>JAJJID010000280.1:0-52445 GCA_022204955.1 Macrophomina pseudophaseolina
TTAGTAGGTCGATGATTCTGTTTGAATGAGGTACAACGACAATGGCCTCCCGCTCCGGCGAACGGTACACGCGAGCTCACCTGTCAAATGAGAGCAGAAGTCTTTATGAGCATTCCTTGCCATTGAACCGATGCAATACCGGGAGCATATTTCCGCTAGGGAGAATGTGATCTGCGAGGAGACATTGCGGCTGTGAATAGTAAACAAAAACAAACCACATCTTGCGAGAGAGGAAATTGACGATATCATGCTCGCACCAGTATTCCGGGCTGGTCGATGAGTGGTGGGGATCTGTCGATATCTTTTAAAAATTCGATAATGTTTGTGTCCTCTGGCTCTTGCACGCGTAGTGATTCGAATGTTCTTGGAGGCCATACTCAGTGTTGTGTGCAAGCAATTGGGTATGTCGCGTCCAGAAATTACCACGGAAGCTTTCCGATCCGCCGAAGCTACGTCACATCACAACGCCTGGTAATTTTCATCTTGCTTGTCGGATAATCGTCCTGGCATTGACAGAGTGCGGATGTGTATCTCTTCACCTAGCAAGATGCGCAAGAGAAAACCTTACCCTCTTCATCATCAGCCCTGCTCTGGACGCGTGCTTGGTTAGCGTAATAGCTTCGCGTTGATGTTTGCGCATAAGACAAAGCGGCCCGGCATGTGGGAGGATTAAGAGCAGAAGTTTCGGAGACAATAGAGATGAAGTCTCCGAGCCGCGTCCGCCTTTGCTCCCGCAGTAGAAACTCAGAAAGCCGCCGATTCTGTTGGAGCGGCTGACCGAGACCCAGGACAATAAGGCCGTCTGCCAGAGCAAATCATCTGAGCGACTGAAAACGCCGTCAGACCTGAACAAGTATTTCTTGCATGAGTGGCCACCATTGGCTCGTCTATGAAACGGTCGGTGGTGCTAAATTTGAACCAGTTGCTGAAATGTGTGCGGGGAAGTGTATCGCGGGAGACGAGCGCTGGCGGCGATCGAGCTGAGCGGTGTTGCTGACTCGTACGCATGCAACGGCCGAGTCTAGCGGCTGGGCGCGCGGACGGTCCAGAAGGCTGAGGCCTGGCCCTGAGAGCTTGATTGTTTGCCTTGCGGAGAGCTCCTGGAACGCAAGATGCCGCTGCTGTGCAAGCTTGCGTCCTGTACAACGGTGAGACAGGTCTTTGGAGCCAGATCTGACGCACTGGAGACGGCCGGCTAGCGCATGGCTTTATCACAGGGGAAATATCACGCCTTGGGCGTGGTGGTGAGGCGGGCTGGGGCGGAAGCAGCGAGATGGCGAGCTCGGGCATCGGCCAACCACGTCATGCGCGGGGCAGCTGTGATTCCAAATCGCCGCGGCAAGCCAGGGAAGCAGCTGCCCCTCCAAGGTGTTCAAAACTCTCTTACCCGCGAGCTCTTCCGACTTCTTCACCACTTCCCTCTCACCTCTTCAGCAGCAAAACTATCCGTTCTCATCTTACTCACTCAGCACTTTCTTCCACAGCCAATTGCCCACTATGGCTCCTCTCAAGGTTGGCGACAAATTCCCCGAAGGTGTCAAGTTCACGTACGTCTCCAACTGTTTTCCAGCACGGCAACACCGCTGGCCGAACATCATTGGAACTGACCCTGTCCCAGCTACGCTCCCATTCTCGAGGACGACCCCACTGTCTGCGGCCGTCCTACTGAGCTCGACGCCAACAAGGAGTTCGCCGGCAAGAAGGTCGTTCTTGTCAGTGTTCCCGGTACGTGGCTTCACCTCTTACTTCCACTGCTGTTGCCCGCCGAGATCCCCGAACTTCCGCGCTGACCAATTGGTTCTAGGCGCCTTCACCCCTGGCTGCCAGGCTTACCACGTTCCTCCCTACATTGAGAAGCTCGGCGAGCTCCAGGCCAAGGGCGTTGATGCCGTCTACATCATTGCATTCAACGATGCTTTCGTCATGAATGCCTGGGGCAAGGTTAACAAGGCCAATGGCAAGCCCATCGTATGAGGTTCCCACCCGCATCTCCCGAATTCGTCTGACTTGTTTGCAGTACTTCGTCAGCGATGACAAGACCTTCTTCTCCAAGAACTACGGCTGGCAGGCTGGTATGGGTGACCGCAACGGTCGCTGGGCCATGGTCATCGAGAAGGACGGCACCATCTCCTACTCCGAGAACGAGTCCAACCCCAGCCAGGTTACGGTAAGTCCCTCTTACGTTCTACACGCTGTCACAATGGGCTCTGATTCATGATGTGTCAGGTCTCCGGCGCCGAAGCTGTCCTTGCAAAACTGTAGAGGTTTGAGCTGTGAAAGTCTCATCAGGCGATTTCCATTTGAGCGTTGGAAGCGGATCCGATGATATATGATACCTAGTGATTGCCGTACCCGGTAACTAGCTTGAAGTGCTTAGCACAAATGGCCGGATAGGACTGCGACATAGAATTCCAATTGAGACAAATAGTCCATAGATATTGTGCCACCAAGGAAGCAGTGGGATTCTGACACATTGAGATGCGGGATTTGTCACGAGGGGCCGGAGTTGACTACAGACCCGTGAAAATCGTAGGAGCAGCAAGACAAGCTGGTCCCGTGGGCGTCAAGTGCTTTCAGTCATGAGCGACGGGACTCCACCATCAACTGTAGCAAACCCTAGGTATCGGACCATCGCAACAATAACTCCGATAATGTGGACCGCAGATACGAAGCCATGGATAGGCATCATCTTCCCCTATTCCACGCGTAAAAAAAAAAAAAAATGTCGGCCCTTGTTTGGGAGGGTATGTCGCGTCACAAACGAACCGCTTCCTTCAGGTGAAATCCAGAGCAGCAGATACAGGACGAATCGTGCATCTCCCGCGCTCAACAGGCATGCACTGAAGCTGCCCGGGCTCCGCAGACGCTCGTGGGGACAGCGTTGTGGATGTGAAGCGCGGTTGAAGAGGAAAAGAAATTGTCCATCGCGCGTCGCGGCATTTTTTTGCGGAGGGTTCGCTTAGTCATGCCGCTAGCGCGCTTCGACCGCTTCTTCCTGTGCTTGTGACCTTCACTCGTTGCTCACACGCCCTTGCACCTCCACACAGCAACTGTCGCTGCTATGGAGAGTCTCAGCGAAACCAACTGGGACGTGCTCATCGCGGGCACCGGAGTCGAGCAGTCCCTGCTTGCTCTGTATGTTTGCTCCCTCCAGTCGCACACATTCAAGCTCTGCAAATTCTGACTGACGCAGCGCTTCTTGAAGCGCTCTATCCCGGTCTGACAAGAAGGTCTTGCATGTAGACAAGAATGACTTCTACGGAGGTCCTCACGCAGCGTTCAGCTTGCAAGAGGCGGAGTCATGGGCCCAGAAGCTCAACGGAGGTACATCGAGGCGTCCAGCTTTACTGGCTTTATGCGACTACAGCTGACGGATGCAGATGAGACAAAGTCGTCTTTGTTCCGTCATGTTTCCATAATTCAACCTCAGCCCGCCGACACCGACTCTAATCAACCCAAGCTGGGCTTCTCGCGGTCTTATAGCCTGGCGCTGGCGCCCCAGCTGCTCTACAGTCGTTCCGCTATACTTCCCGTCCTCGTATCGTCGAAAGTCTACCGGCAATTGGAGTTCCTGGCGGTGGGAAGCTGGTGGGTCTACTCACCGGACACTGAATCTCAGGCGGACATCTCAGGCGAATCTGCAGAGACATGGCGGCCAGCCGGCCGATTGATGAAGGTGCCGAGTGGTCGTGAGGACGTTTTTGCCGATGAAGCCATTGACTTCAAGGCCAAGAGGCTTCTCATGAAGTTCCTGCGCTTCGTGGCCGACTACGAGAACCAAGAGGAGGTCTGGCTCGATTACCGCGCGCTGTCCTTCAGCGATTTCTTGTCAAACCACTTCAAGATTCCTAAGGATCTGCAAGCACCACTTTTGGCCTTGACGCTGTCACCAGCGACGCCGCAGGACACCACTACTGAGTACGCCCTCCCGCGGATTGCGACTCATCTTCGGTCCATCGGCGTTTTCGGCCCGGGTTTCGCTTGTGTCATTCCAAAGTGGGGCGGCCTTGCAGAAATTTCTCAGGTCGCTTGTCGCGCTCAGGCCGTTGGCGGCGGTATATATCTCCTCGGCCAGGGCGTCACTGCTGTCAATACAGACTCCAGTGCTTCTGCCGAGGCGGATGATGGAGCTTCGCCGAAGGTCTCCGCGCAACTGACGGAGGGTGACAATATCTCCACGAAATGGGTTGTCGGTTCAGATGACGATCTCCCTTCCCGCGTGGAGTTCTCCAACAATGTGGTCACCTGTTCCAGGAACATTTCGATCGTGTCTTCCGCACTTCAACATCTTTTCCCTCAACTGGCCGAGGGTGCTCCTCTTCCTGCAGGGGCTGTGGTCTCATTTCCCACCGGTAGCCTCACCGTTGACGGTAGTTCTGAGCACCCGCCAGTGTACGTCTTTGTGCATTCAAGCGACACTGGCGAGTGCCCAGCAGGTCAGAGTAAGTTCTCACTCGTTTTCCCCTCCTGTTATCAACTCCACTGCCAACATGATGATCAACCTTACGAATACTTATCTACATTGTCTGCAATTACATTGAAGAAAGAAATCTCTGACAACCTGATATTGGCTTCATTCCTTATATCTCACATGAAAAGACATCTTTCAGGAGCTCCACTAACATGAGCTTCCAGGTGTGCTCTACGGATCTACATCCTCGAGTGGCGAGCAAGGCACTAGACTTCTCGAGACCGCCATTGATGCTCTCCTGCGCAGCGTCGGCGAAGATGAAGTGCCTAGGATTCTTTGGTCCTTGCGCTACGAACAAAACTCTCAGAGAAATGCACCCAGCACAACTCATGAACGTGTTTTAGCCTTCCCGCATCCGTCGCTGGACTTGAAGTTCGATGACTCTATGCTCGATCGCGTCAGGCTCATGTGGGAGAAGATCATGGGTGCTGATGCTGATACGGAGTATTTTATGAAGTTTGAGGATCGGGAGGCCATTGACGATGATGATTATGAGTGATGCACTGTCACGGTCTAATGGGGTTGGCTTAGTGTCCTCGCCTTAGGTTGCGGGTGATTGATGGTAGCGTGACGAGTGACACAGCTGAACGAAGTAACGTCTCCACACGAGATTTGATTCGAGTTGCTTCGATGTGAACTAGTTAGTACCTGCTTGAAGCCAGTCTATGAATCCCTAGTTCCTCGGCGTTGTTGGTGGGTGAATATTAAGTATTAGGTCTGTCATCCACGCTCGACTGCTATTTACAGGGTGTGCCCAAGGGCCTCACTACTTCAATGCCTATCAGCAAACACGAAAGCAGTACGCCACGGCCTCTTACCAGTGCAATGCTTTTCAGGGGGGTCCTTTGAGGACCATCCCGGCCTTGAGAAGAAAAACAGCGCTCAATTTTTTCCAAGATCACATTATTTCTGCAGTCAGGACCTCGTCGAGCCGGGCGAAAGCTGAAGTGTAGACGTCCGCATTTGTGTTTCGCTGAGAAAGCTCATCTCATCATTTCCATTTCATCGAAGATAATTCGCTTCATGTCTAATTCTTCTTTTTTTCCTCCCCACTCTTTTTATGTCTCTTTCCCCTCCCCTGCCCTTTCCATTCCGTCCAAGCCGGACGAAGCACAGCAACCATCGTCTCCACCTAAACCCTCTCCCTTCCGAGAAAGAAACGACAAAACCGGCGCCTTCCAGGAACCAAGTCACCTGAGTGGTTCTAGGCATCCAACTTCAGCGTCTCGAGCAGTCGATCGATCTTGCCGAGCAAGATCTGGTAGTTCATGGCATCCTGCGCGAATTCGTCACCAGCGATCTCGCCGTCCAGCGTCCTGATCGCGCCGGCCTGCGCAGCGGCGACGCGTGCCGCCTCATCGCCAGCATCGCCCACGCTCAATACCTCCATCTCCTTCGCTGGCGGCGCGACCGCGCCTGAATCCGGGCCCTCTTGCTTCTCACCAGCGGCCGCGGCGGCGAGCGCGGCGGCGGCCTCCGGATCAAGCTCGCCGTCTTCGTCCATCATCTCCTCGAGACCAGAGTCCTCGAAGCGCAGGCGGAAGCGCTCGGAGAGGTAGTAGCGGATATCGTCGATGAGCTCCACCGTGTCGGTCTCCTGGCGCGCCTGGACGCGGTTGGCGCTCTCCTGGACGAGCTCGGCGAAGAGGGGGTCGTCGATGTAACGCTCGAGGCGGTTAGCGATGTAGCGAGCGCCAAACTCCTCGAGGCGCTGGACGCGCGTGTCCCAGCCGGCGCGGATGACGTCGTAGATGTCAAGGGGCTCGTCATCCGGGGAAGACGTCTCGCCGCGCGGGTTCTCCAACTCGACGGCGGAGGTGTTGCCGTTGCCGAGAGTGCTGATGATCTGGGCGGCACGGACTTTGAGCTTGTCAAGCCAGAGCAGATCAGCGGTAAAAAGCACATCGATGGCGACGTCCAGAGGGAAGTCAGCGCGCTCAGTGTACAGGAAGGTCAGCACGAGCTCAAGGACCCGCGGGGAGCAGTCGATCGGGATGATTTGCAGATAGGGCGTTTGCTGTGCTTCGCGGAAGCCTGAGGAGAACATGGTGAGGAAGAATTCAGAGCGGATCAGCATGGCGCGGTGGGCGGGGTAGAGGACGGATTTGCGCGGTTGCCGGTTTCGCGAGGGGGACCGCGAGCGCCCTACGTTGGGGCCGATGGGGATGCCATTGAGGGGGCCGAGGGTATTGCGGACTTTAGGAGCGTCTGAGTCTGGAGTGGACGGCGTTGGAGTGGCGTTGTCATCATCGTCATCGTCATCATAATCGTCTTCGTCAGCGCGTAGTAGGACATCTGCGAATATCCGGTTGTTCCTATCCCACTTTACGCTGTCTGCTTTGTCCGTGTCCACGACAATCTTGTGCTTCAGAACGTGCTCTTTGAACCAGTTTTCTATCTGACCTCTTCCTCTGGTCACTTCGTCCGTCCGCCTCTGACGTGCTAGCCGCCTGTCATTGCTCTCGAGGATGTGTTCGAAGAGATGTTCGATCTGCAATTTTTTTCCCAATTTATCTATTCCGGTCAAGATGATCTGTTCTTCTTCACCGTCTCCAAAATCGGGCGCCACCTCGGAGAAGTACAGATATCGAATCACTGCCTCTAGTGATTGAGCGGGGATCTTGTCCGACGTGAAATTGGTCATTTTTGTGTCGGGTGCCTCGGCCAGCTTCTTCGCAAAGTATGGTGATCTCGCGGCCAGGATCATCTTGTGCAAAGCTAACTCCCTGTCGGCAGCAATAACCGTGATGTCCGACGTATTGGGCGTATCCCTTGTGAGGAGCGAGGTGACGTGGGCAGCGAAAGGTTGAAGTGGGTCGGTGGACTTAGAGTAGTCATAAGAAAGCAGGAGGTTGCGTATGCGGTCGTTCAGAGCATTGTACAGGCATCGCTCTCCCTGGAATGTGTCGCGCTCGCACAAGGCCCCGGACTCGAGCAGGTGTTGTACGACTTCATAGTGTCCGCAGAGACTGGCCTGGAAATCGTCAATACACATGCGTGGCGAATTTGGAGCAAAGTGGGAGCTGGTGCGGGGTAATGAATGGGCGTACCAGAATCAGAGGCGTTTAGTCGAATTGATCCCTGGCGTTGATGTTCACGCCCTTGGAGAGCTGCTCCTGGCACAGCTTCAGGTCGCCACGGCGGCAAGCATCGCACAGCAGACGAAAATCATCGCTGAGATCGAGCGGGTTGTCCTCCTTCAGCTTGCCGGCGCGAATGGCCTTATTCTCCTCGTGGAGCGCAGCCTCCAGCTCGTGCTTGGGAACGACCATTGTGACAGGGAACTAGCGAGAGCGCAGATGCGGAAGCCGGACGACAGCACAGCAGCGTGGAGGAGAGTTGACCGTGGCGTATGGCGACAGCGGCGGTTAATGCTCGATGACATAATCCGGACGGGCAACAACAGATGGCACGGAAGGCCGCGCGACCTGAGAATTGCCCGAGTCAGGCCGGCTGGAGGGAAGACGGCCAGCCGCATGCGCGGAACCGGGCCGCACGGAGGTCGCGGGTGGCGGCGAGGGAGGCCGGCATCTGACGTCTGGCTGTTGTGCCTTTTCCATGTGGAAAGCGTGAGAGAGATCGCGGGCGTGGGCTGGCATCGAATTCGGCAGCGCTGCCCCCGCGGAGGCCGCGTGCGACCGAGACCCTGGGAGCGCGAGCCATGACGCACTAGCGCCGTTTGCGACGCTGGTGCAGAAGCACGTGACCCGCTGCCCGGGCGACGGCCGTCGCTTCGTTTACTCTGTGTTTACCATTTTACCTTTCGAGCTGCCTCTCATCTTGCGCCAGTGTCCACGACTACTAACTCCCGCAGCTCCCCAACACCACCGCCTCCATCACCCTCTCTGCTCCCCCGCGACAGCATGTTCTGAGAGCACCTGCCTCGCCCTGTCTTCTTTCTCGTCTAACCATACCCAGTAACGATACCCCCTCCCATCCACCATGTCGGAAGACGACAAGTACGACGTTCTCGAGAAGATTGGTATGTCCGAAGGAATGCTCTAGCCCTTCGCTACCAGCTGTTGACCGTCGCATCACAGGCCAGGGCTCCTTCGGCGTCATCCGCAAGGTGCGCAGGAAGTCGGACGGCTATGTAAGTGCATCCATCGCCATCGTCCCGCTGTCGTCGCATCGCTCACGCAACTGCCAGGTCTTGTGCCGCAAGGAGATCAGCTATTCCAAGATGTCTGCCAAGGAGAAGGAGCAATTGCAGGCCGAGCTCTCCATCCTCAAGGAATTGCGCCACGCCAACATCGTCCAGTACATCGACCGCGTCCACCTGAAGTCGTCGCACGACCTCCACGTCTACATGGAATACTGCGGCAATGGCGACCTGGGCCAGGTCATCAAGCGCCTCAAGTCCAAGCGCCAATTGGCCGACGAGGAATTCGTCTGGAGCATCTTCTCCCAGCTTTGCACCGCTCTCTACCGCTGCCACTACGGCCAGGATCCACCAGAGGCCGGCAACGCCATGGGTCTAGGAAATGATGCCATCCCTGTCAAGGAGAAGCAACGCCATGTTATGATCCTGCACCGCGATCTCAAGCCCGAAAACGTCTTCCTCGGCGAGGACAACTCCGTCAAGCTCGGCGACTTCGGCTTATCCAAGATCTTGCAATCTCACGATTTCGCTTCCACCTATGTCGGAACTCCTTACTACATGTCCCCAGAGATTTGCATGTCGGAAAGATACACTGCATCTTCAGACATTTGGGCTTTGGGCTGCATCATCTACGAACTGTGTGCGCAGAAGCCTCCATTCGACGCCAAGACTCATTTCGATCTCATCCAGAGGATCCGTCGCGGCCGTTTTGACCCGCTTCCTGACGTCTACTCCCCCGAACTAAAGAAGGTGGTGGACAGCTGCTTGAACGTCGATCACAATAGGAGGCCCGAGACCGCCCAACTTCTGAACCTTCCCATTGTGAAGCTGATGCGCAAGGAGCAAGAGGTCGTGCAGATGGGCCAGCTGTTGAAGAAGGAGCGTGAGGCGACGAAGCTGGCTGAGAAGGAGTTGAAAGACAAGGTGGCCGCGCTGGAGAAGGAGAAGGACGAGATGCGCGTCTCCGTCGACAACCAACTACGTCGCGAGTGGGAGGTCAAGGCCCGGTTAGAAATCGACCGCCACGTCAACACCGAGCTGGAACGCTTGCGGAAAAGCTTTGACGAAGAGGTCAACAAGCGTGCAGCCGAGGAAGTCGAACGCCGTATGCATGCTTATAAGCTGCAGCAGAACAACGCAGCCGAGCGCTCGTCTACTCCACTCATGGATGCTGCTCAGTCCATCAGCACCGTTGGCGAGCCATCCGATTTCCCCTCGCAGACGGACATCTCTTCACTCTCCCTCGAGCCATCACCGCCTCGTCAGTTGAAGCCCAGAGCTGCAACTCCTGAGAAGAGACCCGCAAGGTCTGCCTTCCAGCGCGCCCACACCACCGCATTCAATGAGGTCGCTGCCTCGCCGATGGACATCCAAATGGCAGATCCCTCGCCAATCTCACTTGCTGGCCTGAGCTTGAGCCCGCGCCGCAACGCGCAGAACGCAGAGCATAAGACTCGCCGCAACATCTTCGCCGCGGCTGTTCAGCGATGGGAGCCTACCAACATGTCGGATCCTGTTTCACCGACTAGCCCGAATGGCGTAGCAGACCTTGAAGATGAAATGGAAGACGACGACCTCCCCGCGTTGCCTTCTCCCACAAGGCCCCGCAGCACCAACGGACCGCGCAAGAGTCCCGACAACGACCCGTTCAAGGTTCTGGCTGCCAATCCCCCCAACCCAGCCGCCCACATCCTCACGCGCCGGAATCTTCTGGCCCGCAATGGCCCGGCACCCAACCGCAACCCATCCGCCCCTAACCTGCTTCGTTTTGGCGCAGGACCCTCCAGCCGTGCTCGGACAACTTCAACTGTTCCCGTGGTGGCCACTTCCCCGGCCCGCAAGCGCACCAAGGTCCCCGCTGCCGGCGAGGGTTCACCTACCCGCAAGAACAGCACCGGCAGCCTGGATCTCGCTGATGCGGGCTTTACGCGCGACACGACGTCGACAGCCCTACGCAGCAAGAAGGGCGCCAACACCGCTGCCTTGCTCCGCCAAAAGGCCGCCACTGGCAACAACATCACCGCAAACCTGGCTGGCCGCACACTCATTGAGTTGGCCCAGGGCAAGGCGGCTTCTGATCGCCGTAGCAGCAGTGGATTTGAGGGCAGTGAAAACAACATCGCGCCGGCGCGGAAGTCCAGCAGTACCCTACTACCTCCTGTAGCAGCGCAATGGGATCCTGATAGCGCAGATGCCCCGAGTCCTTTCATCAAGAGGAACACGGGCTTGAGAGTGGCCGTTGGCGGCCTAAGATGATGACTCTGCCTTCTCCTAAGGACCACGGTACCTACAGTTCATCATGACTAAGAACGAAGATTAGAAGCCTTCGTCGCAGGCTATCTCTAGAAAAGCAATCGCGACGTCCGATCGTTACCGACACGAAACTAATTTCTTTTGTCATTGTCTTCACACTTCTCATCGTTTGATAGGGGAAGGAACTGAGTGTGACAAAGTAGTGGTTTTACATACTGAAGGCATAGGGAATCGGCGTCTTGGTTTCTCTACTTGCCCTCCCATTTGAGAGGAAGGCTTGGGCTTGATATATTCTTTTCAGTATTTGCCAAGGCAGAGTTATTCTCACTACACCAGCTAGGGTTCGCTGGTGGATTGATGGATTGGGAAGGGATGGCTTGCTCTGTTTTCTACCTAACGAGATGACGTGGAGGGCTCTGGGGAGGCATATTGTTTGTGCTTGAGACTTCAGGCTTCAGACTCTCCTTTTTTTTTCTCTTCCGTTTATCCTTACTCCCGGGAAAATCTCGTTCGAGGCGTTGGATAATAAGGGCCGGTTAGGCCTTGGGTTGGTGTAAATGGGGGACCTAGTCTTTTTTGCTTTTTCTTATTGCTGGGCTGGCTGCCTAGACCTCACTTAGTGGCAATTTCTCCAGAGAGAGGATTAATGCAGTTTATGAACTTGATGAGGTTGTTACTTTAAAGTAGTGATATTGGATAAAGATATACGGCTGGCTAGATGGAGGGATGATACTGATTCAGACCCCGACTTTATTGCTATAGTGCTAGCAAATTTCGGTTTATGCCGTCTCCCACGCGAAAACAAAACGCGTCAAAGTCTCCTGAGCATTTTTTCTTCACATAGTTTTCACACATTAAGCGACCCTCGCTAGCACTGTACCACGTTCACTCGTCCAATCTCTCGAGCACACTCTGTATAAGAATCGCTCGCGTACTTTCCATGCAAGAGTCCGATTAATTGTCCTTTAAAGACAACATCGATGACAAGAGAAAGCATCTTCGCAGCCTCAACCCTCCAATATGCTTGGCTCCCTTTCAAGGTAACACACGCGAAATATTTGTCACCTGTTCCCCCTTGCGCAATCAGAAGGAGCAGCGGCAGCATTCTCCACCTCCCCAACCTATTCCACAGCAGCAGCAGCAGCAGCAGCAGCAGCAACTTTTGTTTGCTGCTGCAGTGGAGGATGAATGGGCGGACTTCCAGGAGTTCTTTTCTGTCGCCTTTCGCTGTTGGCAGTGGTAGGCTTCTGCGCTTTCGCGTTTAGCGAGGAAATACGTATTCTTTTCGGGGCGGTTGAGGCGGTGAGAGAGATAGAAGACATGAAAGCTGTTACTTGGTCTCTAATTTGTTGTTTCTTTTGCGTTTATTTTTTTTTTCTCTTCTTTTGTTTCTTTCTTCTTTGCTCTTCTCTCAAAAGATACGCTTTCGCGCATAGACCTACGTACGTACCTTTACTGCGGAACGTCAGACACCCGCGTCCAGCACCGGTGCTGTTGGTGCACTCCTTCGTGCACAGGTGTATTCCATCAAACCTCGCTTTATCTATTGATTCAATCGCTCTGGCAAGTTGACATCTTGGGCTTCATCGTTTTTACGTTGATGCCTCCATTGGACCCTCGGAAATGTGTTGCGGGGTGCCAGTCGCGGATGAGATGTCTATAGCCGGCGCGCTCTCCTCTAGCGGCGGAGGCCGATCACGGTAACGTAGGGCCGGGGCTTAAATTTGCATGTGAGAAGTTATGTCTGCCAATCTGCCAACAGTCATATGGAAATGAGAGATACAAGCGACATGCCGCGCGAAGTTTCCTGGCATCCAGACAGATAGAGGGGCCACCCCCATTGTATGCATGAGGGCACTCCCTCGGACTACGCGGCGAAAGAAACTGAAACGACGATAAGAGCAAGGGAAAAGCGAAGAACGAGTAAACTCCGTTCTTTCATCCCGAGTCTTGGTCGAAAATATCCTGTTCATGCCAGGATCATTGCCATCACCATAATATACAGCACTCGTCCTTCTGCCATTGGGGCGCAGAATCCAGACGCCCGGTCGCGTCATACGCTGCTCTCATAACCAAGTGCTTGGTGCCACGTCGCCCGGCAATGCCTGGATGATTGGTGGAGGCCATATTTCTACGAGGTCGAGGACGGGTTCGGCAGTCTGCGAAGCGGCACGTAGCTCTCATGGAGTAAACCCTTGGCAACCCCGGGATTGGAGGACGAAGGAAACTCGAAAGCATGGAATTTGCTTCTGGGCATATCGCTGATGAGCTCTAAGCTGACATTAGCTCCGGGAGTTGCCATGTGTTATGGAGGGTGGTAACATCGAGCTGTTTTTAGCTGGCTGCCTAAGCAAAGCAACTGGCCATTTTCAAAGTGAGTGGGATTCATCAGGTGCGTCGATTCGAATGGACGTACAGATTGAAAGCAAACAGAAAAACCGTGTTTTAAGTGCAGAGACAACCTGCTGATGGTCAAGGAAGAGAGAGAGAGCACTGACCCGGTCACAGAATCGGACATCCTTTTCCTGCGTAACCTGAGGCAAAAGCGTACGAGACAGATAAGAGGATAAGCCAGCATTCTGTGCTCATGGATGAATGGGGAAGTTTTGAGACATTCGCCATATGGCCTTTCCCGGCGATCTCCGGCGATGAATAACCGTCACGCCGTGGAGGAGGAAGCAACGCGCTTGGCCCGAGCATTCGAAAAGTGAAGAAAATAACTGCAGTGAGGAAGCCGTGCTTGGCTCATTCAGTGGACAAAATTCAGGCAGCGCGAGCTACAACGATCGCCGAGGACGAGACGTAAGAGATTACTGAGCGGCTCAACGTCGGAGATGGTCCCAGACCTTGACCGGTGATGCTCTCCGAAAGGCCGGACGGAAAAGGGCCAGATTCAAGCTGACGAGATCGGAAATCGATGCCCGCACATTCCGAACCACTTTCTTTGATAAAAGTAACACGAGACCGGGTGGCGGCGGAGGGGGACCCTGCCCCGTTTTTGGAAGAGATGTGGGAACTGCGGTGGAGCGAGGCCTATCCACACTGATGAGCTGGTCCCTTTCGCCGGATTGTGAGAATACCATGTGGCCGCGGAGACTGCAGTATTACCCGAAGGACGGGCCTTTGTCCAGACTGTACTGGGGACCGCGCTTAGCTCGCTTGGATTGCCCAAAGGCGGCTGGTCTGGGTGATCGTTAGATGAAGCGCAAGGCGTTTGCGCTTGATCGCTGCTCCGGGGCGAAGATGGTGAGGACGGACGCCTGAAATCTCGCGTGACGCTACAGAGGCTGGGGCTTGGAGTTGGCCGGGCGGACTATTGGCAGCACTGGCTCCGGAATCCTCCCAACTCGCCGCGGAACGATCCAGGCAATGATCAACAGCGACAAGGCAATAGGGTGCTGAATAGAGTTTCCGCATGAACTGTGCTGAGGGAGCATGGCCGGAAGATCAGAAAAAGGGCGAGGCATGGGCTAGGTGTATACGTGCCAGCAGGCAGCATCCCGAACGTCGATCATGGCGCTCCTCTGGCCTATCTCCAGAGGTTTAGCGCGCGTAAAAAGGCAAATGGAGAGATCTGCGATGCGAAGAAAGTCAGCATCGCTGCTCGCAGCTGGGTTGGCAGAGGCCGATCGAAATTTGCGAGGGCGGCGTCAGAAAATTGGCGGTGCAAGACGTTGATTGGGCGCGGACCGTCGTCACAGGTGGTGGAGGCAGAGAATACCCGAGGGGGAGACCGGCAGTCAAGCGGCGGCGGCGTCAGCATGCAGGCAAGAGGGGGGTTTTAGGCGAGATTGTGGGCTGTTGGGAGCGGTCGCGGTCAACACGTGAAGGAGGCGAGGCAATGCAGCAAAAATCGGCAAGGGGAACAGGGCCTTATTAGTGTCGACGGTGGTGCCATTTCCTGAACGGGAGGGCGAGAGAGATGGCGGAGCGCACTCCGGCACCGCGACAGGCGGTGGGAGGAGCGCGAGGTGGTGAGAGAGGAGACGGGAGGATCGGGCCGACGAGTCGAGAGTCAGGCTGGGTCCAGACTCTCTGCAGGATCGGCGAGAGGGCCAACGGTTGGCGAGCAGCGAGCCCATCACCGATTGGCGGCGGGGTGGTTGTGTCTGGCTGCAGTCAGCAGCGGGCGGGACGCGGCAGGGCGGGACAACGGTCGGGGGTCGCGGGTCGCGGGTCGCGGGTCGCTCGCGCTTGGAGACGGCGCTTGGGCGACGGGGCTGGCAGTGTCGAAGCGGCAAGCGAGGGCCGCGGGTGAAGCTGCTGGCGAGCGGCGAGGCGCGATGGCGGCCATGATGAGGGCGCAGGCGGCCGGGCGCGGGCGCCAGACAATCCCGGCTGGCTGAGGGTCCCGGGCCGCGGGCGACGCGACAGGAACCAGCCTGCGCCTGCGCTGCCTGTCCCCCCGCCGCCGACTCACGCTGCTCCATCGCCAATCTGCATACCCACCCGCGCCCTCGTCGCCCTGCTCGCGATTTGCATCTGGCCTGACTCGCCCGCACGCCGTCGCTGGGCGCTCCCTCTATTTATGCCCGCCTTGGCCCCCAACCCACCCTGCGACGCGCCGCTGGGCCATGCCGCCTGAGTCCGTCCGCCTCAGTCGCCCTGCGCCCGCCCGCTCTGTATATCTCCAGACGCCCGCCCCAGCCCGCCTCGCCCGCGTGCCCTTGCATGCCTGCCTAAGCCTCCATGGTGGGGGTTCCGGGCCGCAGCAGGTCAGTCAACCCTCCGCCCGCCATAACTCCATGCTAACGCCCATCCGCCTCTCAGCGGCTGCCACACGTGCCGCGCGAGACACATCAAATGCGGTGCGTGATGCCCATGCTGTGCCGCTCGCCGACCGACGCTGACTCCCCGCTCCCCAGACGAGCGTAAGCCCACGTGCCTGCGCTGCGAGAAGTCGGGCTACAACTGCCAGGGCTACAAGAAGCCCATCCACTTCCTCATCCACACTGCTGCCGGCCCTTCTTCGTCGCTGTCCGCATCCGCCTCTCCGTCTCCCGCCCCGGCCGCTGCCCGGACGAAGGCTCTCGTTAAGCCTCGATCTCACGCCCACCAGAAGCCGCAAGATGGGCCTCCGGAGCCGCGCGCCGTCGTGCGCCGGAAGCAGCAGTTTGCTTACTACTTCCCCTCCGTGCCGCAAGAGCTAGGCTTAGATAGCTTCATGGAGGACATGGCTTTCTCCTTCACCTTCTCCAACCTCGTCTACAGCAGCTTTGGCCGGCCGTGGTTGCAGCTCGCCGCCAAAGGCCGCATAGATGACATGTCTCTCTCCGCCTGCAGAGCCCTTGCTCTCGGTTTCTTCGGCAACTCGCAGCGCCAAAAAAAGATCCAGGACAAAGGCTACAATGAGTACGGCGTGTCCTTACGCCTATTGATCCGGGAGCTCTCGCAGGCAGACCAAAGCAATGCTGGCAAATACATTGTCCCGGTTATGGTTCTGCTGATGTACAACGTGCGTCCATACCCGCTCCGCCGCGATTTCTGGCCCCGTGATGTACTGACCCGTCCTTGCAGTTCTCCGTCTCGAAAAATGCAGACTTCAGCCATCATGACGGGCTCAAGCAGTTGCTCCTGCTCTGCGGCCCAGAGAGATTCCAGCGCCAGCCATGGCTAAGCGCATTCGAGGCCACCAGAGATCTGCTGGTATTTACTTCACCCTTGTTATCGCAGCCGCCCGCCCCCTGACTGCCCTTAGATATCTAAATCACTACTGGAGCGGAAGCGCACTTTTTTCGAAGAAAGCAAGTGGAAAATCATTCCATGGGCGCTCGACCCTTCAGCAAAAAGCCCAACAAATCACCTTCTCGACATCCTCTGCGATGTTCCCGGCTTCCTTGAAGACGAGATGGTCATCAAAGCGACAAACGATGTCCCTCTGCGTCTAGGCTTGCTCACTCGTGTCGAAAAGAGTCTGCAAGAATTATATCATTGGCGCTGGGCCTGGGAAGCCCGAAATCCGAACGCCGTTTTCGAGGTCCCAGCGAAGCCCCCTGACGGCTTCAAACGATCCAATGTCCCTCCAGGATTGGACACGGCTCTGCACTACAAAACCTGGTTACAAGCTAATGAGATATCCCTGTACAACGCTGTGCTCTTATGGGTCCTCCGCTTCCTAGGAGAACTTCGTCCTACGGCCTTTCCGTATCCCTCCCCCTCGCCATCCTCTCAGCATTCTTCTCCATCTCCCCCGGCCGAGGCTTCTCCACAATCGAACCAATCGTCGGAGGATTACAACTACCTTCATGATCACATATTTGCCAACATGCCACGTACTCCCCTCCTTCTTCCTGGGCAAGCACGGAGTCTGCGCCAGCCAGCCATGGAAATCTGTCGGTCTTTTGAGTTTGTCCTGGAAACCTTCACCAAAACGGACGATACTGCGCTCTCATGGCTCATGCCAATCAGCCTGGCATATTACGTCGTACAAGACGACGAAGAATATGCACGGTGGATCCGCAAGAAGCTAGATGGATTCGAAGGTAAGCTTGAGCTTCCTACGTGTTTCTTCGCTTTTGAGATGATGAAATGCCGAGACGTGAAATTTGGCCGTGCTAGTCAAAGCAGACTTTATGGATTATATCAAGCAAAGAGTTTTTGGGTTCCCGTGGCCTTTCAGTTTTTGAGCAGCGCGTTGACTTTCGGTACGTTCTCTCTTTTGCGAGCCCAAGCTTACCAAACGCCTGCGTTTGCACCTAGATATCTGGGCGGTGCTCCAGAATAGCAACCCCGACAGCGTCTACTGGTGCGAACGCGCATTCAACCTATCTCGTTTAAAATGGTCACCACTAAACCTTTCAAAAGGGTCGAACGACGTTCCGATCGATACGAAGCTTTCCCCTCCCAATTTGGCACGCAGTTCTTACGGGAATTCCGAGCACCCGGAGCGCGCATGCCGATCCGTGTACGACAATCGACACCGACCGAGGACACAGAAGGAATTACCTGATCTAACTCCTCCACTATCAGGGAAAAAAGAGACAAGTGAAGCTTCATGGAATCGGAATCACGATAGAGACCCGCGTACAGCATACCCGTTTAGCGATGCATATACTTCACGACTACCCTACATAAGCATTTTGGATGGCAAATTAACGAGAGCATTTTTCTATCATTCTGCAGACCTTAAGCTTTCGCTTCATCGCTACCAAATTCTAACTCACTGACACTATGTATTTCTCCCTAAGGCACGAAGGATTTCTCCCCTCACGAAAACCTCTGGGCCCTGTACACCGAAAGCCATACCGTCGAATGCGTTGCCGCAGCGAAGGCTCCCAAAAGGTGAAGAGGAGGAAGTTCTTCGATCTTTACACCACACCCGCGATTCCACGCGCTTTGTTTTCGCACTATACCCCTCCACATGCGCATAAGAAACATTCCCAAATATTCATCAACGTGGCGTTATACGGGGCATCTTCCTGTCAAAGTGGAATCCATATCTGAAGGCAGCAAGCGGTCATACCATTTTTACATGAAGCTATAGCATTTTTCCTGCATTATCCCATAGGGACACTAATCAATATTGATCGAACAGAAGGCTGCAACGGCAGAGGCTGATACGTTTCCACAACCCATGTAGCAGCTGCAACGCTCTGCATACCAACATGTGACAATATTATATTTGCGCTTCCATTGCTAATACTCTACCGGTGTCCGACATCCTATCTCCACAGACGAGTCAATTGGCTGCCAGAGCTCCACGCCAACACGAGGGACCAACACACCGCTACATGCTTCCTCGGTTACAAGTGAAGAATCTCGGGTCCGCCACGCTCGGCATCGCTTCGCCTCGCTCCGCCAAGTACCTCAGCGCTCCCTGTCCTTCAGCCAACCAGATACTCCTGCGTCAAACTCGCACGACGGCCCACACTTCTCACTTTCACCGCCGTTCCATCTTCTACTCTCCATCCTCGGCAACAACACAATCCACGGCCACGCCGTCTTCATTCTCTCCGTCCTCAGCATCGCCTTCCGCACAAAAAGCAACAAAAACAACCTCTTCGCACCCACTAAGCAGCCGCTGCCCGCTCCTGCGCACACCCACCAACACCGCGCCCTCATCTCCGCCCACGCGCGTCCCCAGCGTTGCCGCCGGGCATGCCATCCACCCGCCACCGCTGCTGCTGCTACCACTGGTAGTCGCGCCGCCGAACTCCACGATAGGGTAGCCGTCGTCGGTCGTCACGACGCTGATGCCGAGCGTGCCAGCGGCGTCGCAGTCGGCAGTCACGGGCACGCTGGCGGGCACGGTGGACGTGCCTCCGCTGGTGTTGTAGGTCAGGCCGCCGGTCGTGAGGGTGCCGTTTCGGTAGGCGAGGGGCGTGAGGAGGGTTGTAGAGGCCGTGAAGGTGAATGTTGCGCCTGCAGGGACGGAGTGAGCGCGTTAGGTCTTCTTCTTATCTTCTCGGGGACGGTCTGTTGAGGGACTGAGGAGATGGGAGGTGACGAACTGGAAGGCTTACCGTAGCCGGGCGGCGAGTAGCCAAGGACGTTCGTGCAGTGGTCGGTCAGGGGGAAAGGGTTGGCTTCGTAGGTGTCGATGCCGAGGGCGTCGCTGGACGACGAGGTGATGTGCGCGACTAGTTTGATGGTTCTGGATGTGGAGAGTTTCGGTGTGCTGCTGCTGTCACTGCTTCCGATGATGCGGGTTTGGAGCGCGGCTTGGGCGGCGGTCAGGGAGGTGGCGGTCGTGAGAAGGGTTGGAAGACGCATTTTGATAGGTCTGTGATTTGTGGTTGTTTTCGTGGTAGTATTATCTGGTTATGGTGTTTTTTCTTCTTTTTTTTTTCTTCTTTTTTTTTTCTTCTTTTTTTTTTCTTTTGTTTGTTTTGTCTTTTTGATTTCTCTCTGGTGTTAGGTGGGGAGGGAGAATACGAAGTTCTCGTGTTTCACGCGGGTGAGGAGCTGGTCTATGGCGGGCTATTTGTATTGCAGCTTGTTTGCGATCCAGTCAGCTTTCTTACTGTCCGCTCTGGGCACTGCTGCTGAAAAATACTGGGCTATTGGCTGGTTTGGCCGGTACTCCCTCCCGGGCCTTGGGATGAGGCTGTGCCACGTACGGCGGATAAGCTCCCATCAATCCTTCCGTGGGTGGAGAAGTGGATCCGAGACCTAACGGGGATCCTTGTTGCGGGAAACTCAAGTGTTTTTTTTATAAAAAAAAAAAAAGCCGATTGACTGGTGAGGAGAAAGATGTTGCCCAGTGCAACCACGCTGTTGCTGCTGCTCCTACCCGGAAAGGACAGTGTGTGGCTGTTGTGCGAGTGATGATCGCCGTGCGGCTGTGGGGAGAGAGAGGGGGAAGTTTAGCGCTGACGCCCCGTAACACGGAGGCTAAGCCGCTTTGGGGATGCGACGCAAAACAAATGAGGTTTCTCGGGAGGTGCTTACAAGCTGGCAGACTGCCAGGTGGAACGGTGATATGTGGAGTGTGTCTTGGGCGGGTCGATCTGTCGGGTTGTAGGGGGGCCCGCTGAGAGTGGGCATCTGTTCCTCGTTCGTTTTTAGGGCGAATGAGGGATTACATGGTGCAATTTACTACTACTACTGCTGCTGCTGCTGCTGTGCATTTAGGGGGTTGGAGGGGATGGCGCGTCGGGGGATGATGATCAAGGCTGTTTTGGGATGCTGGGCGTTAAGGATAAGGCGGCTGGTGTGTTGTTACGTCATAGTGAGCGGTTGCTTCTGGCTTCGTTGGGCTGGCCTATGACCATGATGCTGCATTTGCCGGCGTTGGTTGAGGGACTCTGCCGTGAGAGGTCAGCCTTCTTCATGCAAGGTCGAGTCTGATGGCAGCAGAAGGGAGCATTAATACGTAACGACGCGTTTCGGTCATTCAGAAGAGGACAATGACTTGGAATGAGACAGTCTCAGAACGATAGGAGAGGGGGAAATCTCAGTGGCTCGGATGCGTTGCGTCCATTTTGAAAGACGATTCGACGTTCCTTGATAACACTGCATCAAACTTCAAGGAACAACCACTTCCGTGAAAATTTGCTGACATGCATATTCTGACCCTATTTATCGTTAGTCCATGGTTGGAATAAGCATCGGCTTTCACCGGCCTCCGCGTATCATTTCCCCCTTTCGCTTCCAGATGAACGCGGGCGGTAGGTACTGAAAAATGCCCCCACCCCCAAATAAAGGTCTTCATATTAGAGCACGGTGAACCGTGGTGTAGTCCTTGCGAACATATCCTGATTGTCCTTGGTGGAAAGGGAGAGTTGTCTGCGAGTAGTATTACAAGAAACTTGCTGGTTCTGCAATGTCTATCTCGAAGAGGGGAAGGCGTACCTTCGTTGCTCAATCATACAACCCAAGCAGCCACCAATCGCACCTTGCATTTGCGCGCGGGATCAATCTCTTCCCGGATCCCGCTCTCGTCCAGATAAACCACCGTCCCGTACTCCTCATCGCCCGGCGAGTCCAGCAGCTCCGTCGTCACTGACCCACTTTCGACAAAAGCTCAAGATATAGTCCTGCATTGTATATGCGATGGTCTCGTTCACCGACGGCGTTGCAGCCGTTCTTCCATCAAAGAACACATAGGTCGAGTCCGCACCATGCGTTGCCGGCTTCACGCCGAACACATACCCATACGCGCGCGCGCCTTGCCCTCCTCCCGCCACCGCCTTCGCCAGCCCGTACGCCGCACACGAGAAGGACACCTCTGTGAACATTTGTACGGCCCGCATGATCTGGTCCCCGTACGCCGTCGACCGGTCGAACACGGGCGGATACAACTCGTCGACGATGAAATCCACGACGGAAGGCGCCGCGGCGGGGAAATGGGTGCGGATGGCGGCGCGGTAGGCCGCGTCGTCGGTTGTCGGCGGCGCGAAGCCGAGGCCTTCGTTCGTATTGTGCGCGATTAGGACGCTGACGGAGAGGTCCAGCAAGCCCTGCGACAGCGCGGCTTTGGTGTCCAGTGGCAGGAAGTCGCCGTCGATGGCGGGCCCGTAGGTGAAGCGGCCGTAGTTGGAGCGAGTGGCGATCTGCAGCGCATTGGCGTGGATGAGGGCTGATGAAGGGAGCGAGCGCAGTTCTTCCAGAGAGCTGGCGTTGGCCATTTGCAGGAAGTCAGCGTAGACAGCTTCTTGCTGCAAGCGGGTGAGGGGCACGTCGATGTATGGGGACTGCGGGATCGCTTGGTGGAAGAGGGGTTTGTCTTCTGAAGACCGCCGTATGCTGTAACCTGCGTGATACGGAGCCTGCACCCGCGGAGCCGCCCATGATGGTGACGCGGTCCTTGTCGCCACCGAAGAGGTGGATGTTGTGCTGGACCCATTCGAGTGCGAGCCGCTGGTCGTGGAGGCCTGCGTTGGGTAGAGCTTTGGCGCCGCTACTACTGCTGCTGAAGGTTGGGCCGGACAGAAAGCCGAAGGCACCGAGTCGGTAGTTTAAAGAGACGAATATAATACCGCTTTCTTCGCCATCGCTCTTTCGGTGAAAGTTGCGGGCAAGGAGGCCGGTGGGGTCAACACCGCCTTTTTCGCCCTGGATATAGCCGCCGCCATGGATGTATACCACTACCGGCGTTCCGGAAGAATTGGAAGCGGTGGATCCGTTATGAAACGCGTTTGATGGTGCAAAGACATCGAGAAATAGACAATCATCACTCTCTCGTGAGTCCCTGTTAGTTGGGACGGTATAGTTATGGAGTGGTACTTCAGTGGCAGAGACTTTGGGGATTATTCCAGAGCTTAGATAAGGGAACGCCCATTTCGCGGCAACCGTTTGCCAAACGACCTCAGCTTGGGGGCATATGTGGCCGATGCTACCATCGTTGACGTAGGTGCGATTCGTGTTTGGCTCTTGTGGCAAGGCCCAACGGAGGGGCCCAGTAGGAGGTACCGCATACCGAATATTCGAGAAGTTGTAGTAGCCTATGGATTGCTATTGACGGCTTAGCGTCATAAAGGTCCTCAGCACTTCTTAAAGCACTTATAAGAAGCGTAGACATGAACGAAAGATAAGTGAAAGGTACTAACATCAAAATGCGTTGCGCGATGCAACTCGTAGCCCAAGTCAACCATAGGAAGCTGTGCATTCTGCCCAGCGGAGACTTTCCCATAGTTGAGGAAGAGAAGAAAGACAGCCAGCAGTCTTTCTATCGAACGCATTGTGAAATGCGATTTCTAGCTGCATTTTGATCTCACGAGCAGCTTCGACGTTTTTATAAGCCTCGGACGCTGCCCCTAATCTGCGTACGCACAGGCGACTCTTACGTTTAGCAATTTGTGTAATTCGAAAGTGATGACTTAGGGGTTGCTCTGATGCCAGCAGCAGAATGATTTGTGTGCTCAATCCGTGCGCCGGGACCATCGAGTCTTGATTCGATCCACTAGCCAGATTTACGTATTCGTTGCATCGCATACGAAAAAAGATATTACAAGCTATAGGGCCGCCACAAGGCTATCACAGTCTCACAGCCTTGTCGGATCCAGCTTTAGAATCGCTAGGATAGGCAAATACATCTCACCGCTCCATCCCTGCTTAGTCCGCTCCTCGTATTTCATCGCGAGTGTACACTGCCGCACTCCTTGTCTGCCCTAGGCCTGAAGAGATTTATACCTTGCTTTGATGGTTGAGACAAAATGGAAGAGGGAAGGAAATGACCTGTTCAGGTGTACTAGGCAGTCAATATCTATTGACTGGCACACGTACTGGATAATTTTTTCGTATATTCCGCCAAACCGCTATTTTATGCATGACAACTAGTATCCACAAGCCCCGAAGCTGCTTCATTAAGCGCATTAGTGCCTGTCCTCAGGGAAAGGCATATAGCGTTTTAGTTTATCTGTTCACCGCAGAGGCCGCCTTGAACTGGTAGCATAGGTGCATCACGATCTCGGTACGCAGCGCGAAGACGTCCACATGGCGGGGCGGGAGCCCGAGAGCAAAAGCGATATTCGAGTACTGATCCTCTGCCGACGGGTTGATCGAGGACGATGTAGCCCTTTAGGGCGCGCTGCGTACCTAGCGACACCGCAGTGGAGCCAGGCCATGAGAAGCGGTAACGCGGGGCAAGTCAACGCGCACTTCTGTCTCTCAATTATTTAGCGGATTCAAGCGAGCGCCGCATGTGACTCCTCTTCTGCCTCATATTTGGTTCCCCAGATTAAATGTACGTGTGCTGAGAGGGTGGCTGTCTGTCACGGACAGGTATATTATCTGATCATGCCAATATGAACCCTCAATTGAGTTCATTTCAGTACGCCTTTTGCCCTCAAATGAGGCCTGCGTTGGCGTAGCGCAGCGGGTACGGTCAACCTCGTTACACTGTCTGCTTTGTTGGCGTTTGGATTCGAACTTCTGTAGTATCTCTACCATTATATCTAACGGGGCAATGCAATAATACACACCAAAAGCTTGCCATGTAGGGGTCTGCACACTCACGGCATGGAATGCACACCTTTCAAGCCACGCATTAGCTTCGTATAACGGCCCTGGTCTTATTCTTAAGCTTATACTCTGCTTCCTCGCCCTCCATTCAGCTTCGATACCACGGAGAGTACAATCTGCTACGCTACTGGTCCCAGCTTGTTTTTGTATATGTTGGACCCGTGGTTGGTTAGATCGCGAAGACCGCGATCGCCCCTCGAGCACCCCATTTTCTGTCTGAGCGATTGAGTGAGATGGAGAAAGATAGCGAGGGACAAACTTGAATGCCCTGCCGTGACGAGTTAAGATATAGTATGTCCGCTTGAGCCCTGCATAGGCTACCAGTGTCTTTTCTAACGTGCTGCAAGCTGGTGTCGTCTCGTACGCCGTGGGCTCCGTAGGGGCCAAACATGCGCAAGCCCTCAGGCAGCATCGCAGAACACATGTTCAGGAGCTTTGAGGCGGCATTGATGAGTTTTAAGTTGAACGCGTCTGGTAACCAGAAGACTTCAGAAACTGAAGCTGTTGACTTGGTATGGGGAATCGAGTTGACTTCGTAGGGTATTCCGTAGCACGGCCGCTGCACAGTCTGCAAAGCGCCATGCAAAGGGACTCTAAAATTTAGCGTCAGGGCATCGGTTGTTTCTTCACGTTTGAGGCCAGCAGCGAACTGACATGATGAGGCTACACATCGAAGCCTTACACCATTTATTGCAGCACGAGCTTTAGTTTCTGGAATGCCAACTAGAGCGTGCTACGAGCATGCGCGCCGCGATAGCGTTTATTTAGTAATATCCAAGGATTTTGAAACGTATTGCGGCCCTCGCTTTAGGAATCTCTGAATGCCACACCGCCGACAGAGACTTCTGTCTACGAGAAGAACAGCGTAAAATAGCTTCTGTATTTCTTGTAACGGCTCTAATTCCTCTGGAATTTCCAACTCTTACTCTACTTCATGTAACGAGAAGCTTTGGGCAATGGTGCCTAGATCCTGGAAGCCTCTTCAACGGCGGTTGAGTTCGGTTCTGAAGGCGGTCATTTCGGCCGACGATACTTGCACCGGTACGGACTTGGGCTTGGCCCCTTTGAAGGTCTGGAACCCACGGGAAAAGAATGAGCGGGGTAAGTAATTTCATGCCGCAAAGTCGCTGCACGTGGCTAGGGCTGTATTTCCCCATACTCGAGCCCGAAATGTGGACTAAAATCCGCCAAAAAGGATGGAATGGAGATAAGGTTCCGCTTAATAAAAAAACAAAGGCCGCTAATAAAAGCCAGATTCCCTTTAAAACACTGGATTTTACATTGAATACCGCAAATGAGGCCTTGGATAGGTGTCCAATATGTGGTATACGGAAAGCTCTCACCAATCCCGCAAATTTGCTTCTGTCTATACTCGTTCACCCAGCAACGGAGGGAGAATCTGGCGTGATTGTTCCCTTTGGACTATATAATATAGTTCTTTAAATAACTAGTGTGTAAGCTCCTTAACAGTATGATTAACGCCAGTTGGCATTCCACAATAGCTATGCCGCGCCGTTGAACAAGCTATTGGATTGGTGTCACGATAATACCATGGAGAAATGATAAACACACACTGCGAAACTTTTAGCTCAACAAAGCTTTTACACATATAAACCTGCTTTTTCGCAGCTTCGGGGCTCATCAGTTCCGCAGCTCCCGAGGTTGTCCAGTCCTTCGCGCGCCTCGAAGCGCAGTTCACTCTTAAGCTACCGACCACCATGCGTCTTCCCTCCTTGATACTACTTGTTGCAAGTGCTGCCGGCCATCTCCTTCCACCTTTAGAACAACGCCAAGCCGATGATGGGATTTTCTACACCACAGTTACACAGACTGCGTTTACTACTGAAATAGAACGTACAACAATTGTCCAGACCGCCTACCTGTTCACAGAGGGATTTCCTCGAGAAGGTGATAACGGGGAATACAGTCATGTACCTGTTCTTTCCGACATCGATGCTGATGAGATAACTTCCACCATCACAAGCACTGTCCGTTGTTCTGAAGAAGAGGCAATTGCTACGTACACGGGGGGAGGAGCTCCTGATCTGACCACGGCCGAGGCTGAGCCCTATTACACTTTCGCAACAGAGATACCGCATCCAGAAGCGACAGACCTCGACAACGACGAATCAGAACCAGCGACGACCTATTTCGGCGACCTAGGTACTACCGATGTAGCAGGGATTGTGGCAGCAACGGAAACCGCGCCTGCAGAAGAAGCGTTCCCAGAGGCAACGCCTTTGGAGACCTACCCTTCGCTGCAAGAAAGCCCACCCCTTGAAACTGTGGGTATTGGCAACCCACCAGCTGTAATGGCTCCGCCACCCAACGTAATGGCTCCGCCACCGAGCGCTTACCCGTCTCCACTACCCAGCCCTTTGGAGCCGGAACCTGCTGAGGGAACGGCTAGTGTACAGACTGAAACATGGTCTGGGCCATCAGGACCTGTCGCAACACTTGTGCCGACAGTCCCGTCAGATCACGATGGGGCCGACTTGTGGCATCTGAATCCTACGGTTGCAAATGTCCTCTATTTCACGGAAAACGGCGTTGCAGGTCAGCTACTTTCTTCCTCACTAGCAAAACTCTGCTGACGGCACGATAGACCCAACAATTAGCCAAATCTTTGCTCTGATGCGTGTAAACGCCACATATCCGTCGGTGATCCTCGAGCATTCAAACTTCATCCGGAATGTCACTTGCTCGGATCAAGGTCTAGAAGTGCAATTTGCAACCCCGGAAGCTTTTGAATATGCCAGATCCGTGTGGAACGGAACATTCGTTGTCGTCACTTCCAGCGTTGGCTGCGCCGCTGCTCTGCAAGGTCAACATACCTACTGGTTGGTTAACGCCGCAACATTTCTTGAGGGATCCAACTCTGCGGTTTTGACCAGTCAGGAAATTGCGGTTGAAAATGCGTTGAACGATGTCAACCTCATCTGGGGCACTCAGAACCCCACGACCACGTCATCTTACCCTGCTGCTACTTCTGGAACTCCCACGACGAACGGAGGCAGCACGTCTACGACTCAAACTCCCTCTGGCTCCTCGTGTGGCGAACCACCAGCGCAAGTCATCAGAGGATTTGCCGCAGCTCCCTGCGGGTCAAACTTCGACAAAGTACTTGACGATAAACTTGGATACTACAGCCTAAATGACAGGGACTTCTCCGCCAGTCTCAAGGAATTTGCACCTGGCTTGAAGAACACCTCGCTCCAAGAATTTCAGCCTGACGATGCTGTATACATGAATACAACAGCGCAGCAGCGCCGGGACTTGCACCGACTTCAGCGCCGATGGTCGTTCACGGCTTTTATTCAGAAGGCGGTCAGCACGGTCACGAGCGTGGTTTCGACAGCTACAAGCGTCGTTAAACAGGCCGCGACTGCTGTTGTCAGTGCTGCAAAGACAGCCGGCCAGTTTATCAACGACCAAATCGACAAGCTGACGAGCGGCAGCATCGACACCAGAATCAACATCAACATTGGTCCAAAGAACTTGGTGGATTCGAAATACTGGGGCCCTGCGTTTCAGATATTCCATAAAGAAAAGGAAAACAAAGCTGGCACGGTTTCTGGGTCAGTTGACCTGTACTGCGTTAAGTGTGGCATCACAGGAGACGCACGTGTTTCGGGTGAAATCGGATTCTCGATTGGTAATTTCACAGTTCCCGTACATTTTTATAGAAGCATACTTACAAGCGGCAGGCACATTGAGATTGAACAAAGGACGCATCGCCCTGGATGGGTCACTCACGGCTGGTCTCAACCTCGGTCTCGCCGCCGAAGCTCAGTATCGAAACACATTTCGGAAGACGATCGCAGAGACGGGCGCTCCCGGATTTTCCATCCCGGCCATCCTAACGGTCGGCCCGATTGTGGCTTTGGATGCAAAAGTCGATGTCAACATCCAGGCGCAGGGGCAGCTCCTTGTCGGCGCTCAGGCGACCATCAGCAACTACCATGCGAGCATCGACCTGGTCAACAGCCCCCGCTACCAGAAGAGCGGATTCGATCCTCGCTTCACGACGACGTTCACGGCCAGCGGGCAGATCAATGCGGACATACGTCTAGGCGTGCCGTTAACTGTCGGCGTAGGCTTGTCTATCCCGGCCATCAGCTACCGCAAAGCGCTCTCAGTGTCCAGCGAGCCCTACGTGTCCGGTTCCGCCCAGTACGCTTATTCGAATACTCAGAACCTTCCGTGCAACAATGGTGTCTCGTATGACTTGCGGGTGGGCAACGAAGTGTACGTGGACTTCCTCGGCTTGGAGACAGTATCGATATACAATTTCGTCTCCCCACCGCTCGCTAAGGGCTGCTACAAGTAAGTACTGGTGACTGGAGAAGTTGTGATGTCTTTTGCTGACTTCAGGCGTGATAAGGCTGGGCGGACGCCGCCGCTCCATCGCCCATCGCCAGGTCGTCCCCGCTGATAACACAAACGCGCCACCAACGCCCGGCGGCTCCGCGACCACGACCAACTATGGCGCAGATGGCAGGCTTGATTCCAACGAAATATCGACGCTTGCTCTTAACCAAGTGAATGCCGAGCAGAAAGAGGCTAACCAGACCAACACGAACGGAATTCTATTCACGACAATCCAGGACAGCACACACCAGTGGCATCTCGCGTCCGACAACACTGGCGTTTTCAACCTACAAGCCATCGGCGACCAAGACGGTGGGCTCGTTTTCGGGTCACTCACCGGCGTCATTGCTTCCGACGCGAGCAATCGCGTGATGCATTACTACCCCGACCAGATGCGCAAGCTCGGCGTATCGCGCTTCCTAATGAGCTCGGTTACCAGCATCCCTAATGGCTCGGACTTCATTTCTCTAGTCCCTATCAGTACAGGTAGAAATACCCCCGTCCTAATGGCAGTAGACAGCGCAGGAAACAGTTTCTATACTGTTGCGTGTAATATTGATGGAAATTCGAATAAGATCTTCTTGGTATCGGATATCAACGCTGGGCCGAAGACACTTGAAGGACAAGACTTTTGGTATATCGTTGCGGGTGGCATCACTTCGAAGTGTGCTCCAATAGCATTTACGTCGTACTAAGGCTGAATTTGTCTTTGTTGTAAAATACTTATGACTAAATGCTAGCAGATACATAAAAATAAAAAGAGATCTTCAGGGAAAGTGTGTTTTCCCATTGGCGAGAAGACATCGCTCAGGGAGGCGCAATACGCTGGCATCCCGAAGGCAACGCAACAACCGCAACCTCAAGCGCAGACATACACGCACACACACACACACACACATGCCCAGCCCTAGCATGCGCTGAGGTCAACTAAGAAAAAGAAAAAAAGGACAATAAACCACCTTCAAGAGCCTCTACAACCGGCATTACTACTCACGCAGAACCCACGCAGCAAGTCGCAAAGAACTAAACCGCCACCAGTAGGATTCCACCCGTTATGCTGCACTACACCATGGGCGTACACTACTCGCTAGTACGCTAGCCTACTTCGAGTCCCCGACCACTCTCACCGCTCTTCCGCCATGCCCGGGATCCGCTCCTTCCCAATCGAGTCCTCCCGCCACAAAAGGCAAAAAATCACCAAAAAAAAGGTTTTCGATGCGCCAGGGTAGAATTGGGTGAAGGCGGCTGAAGCATTAGAAACGCGAGGCAGGCCACCCCTGCCCACCCGACATTCCCCATGCCCGGTATGAGGAGAGTGACAAAAAGAAAATTCAAGAAGCACCCTAGCCACTCGTGGCTACCCACACTTCCCAACATCCAGCTTTTCCATCGATACGAAGGATCAAAAGCAAGGAGCATGGGAAAGGTGAGGGAAAGCCGATCGTAAGAAAGGAATGCTGAATGGGTTATCCTTGTCATTTCGATCTCGAACCCCCCATTTGTCCTAGCTTCGCCAGCTGGCGCACTACATACATTTTTGAGCGAAAGACGTCTTGTATTAGCCCTGCTCCATCGTAACTGTATGCTTTATCGTAATCATAAACCCGTCTCTCGTGCATATCATCAAGAAGAAAACCGACTCACTGACGCAGGGAAATAGTCATAGACGGTCAGTTTGAGGATGCCCTTTGGAGAAAACTGTATGTCTCGCGCCCACAGCAGCAGAGGGAAAGACCAAAGATGGACCGAGAATTAAACCATGTCCAAGTAATGCCGCTGAAAAATCATGGAGCTGCAAAGGGGGAATAGTAGGCAGAAAAAAAAAGAAATAGGCACATAGGGCAGAAAGAAAAAAGAGTGGCTCGTGAGAGTTTGGCAACTGGGGAGCTTCTAAGTCGTCAGTCTCTGACCGCTTGCCGCAAATCGCTATGCATACTGAAAAAGAAGACCGGCCAATTTGACGAAGAAAATAATAGAGTGAGGAGTGCTTGAAGGAGAAACGTCTGTCTCTCACGATTACACCAATCCGGCGACTCCGAACTCAGGCACTGTCGTAATCATTCGCAGGCTTACTAGCAGTAGCAGCACGGCGACCTCCATGGAACCTGCGACCTGACCTTGCCCGATGGCGCTTCCTCAGAGCATCCGGAGCACTGAACCTCTCTTGTGCAGCTCCGACGACAGTACCAGCAGTCTCAGCGGGGACGATTATGGCGACAGCCGGCCTGCAATCGTCAACGCCGTCTGCCTGACTTCCCACTTCATGGATTGCGTCAGCCACACTTCCTCGCATGCTGTTGCTTGCACTCGTTGCCGAGGAGCCAGCTCCACTACGGTAGGGGTTGCGGTAGGGCATGCGAGGGTCCTGGTTCGTGGCAATGCTGTGACGGCGATGACGATTGTGAGTGTGACGGCCATCGCCGACCTGTCCACCGTGGACGGTTGAGCTACGGATACTACCTTGGCGGGAGACGGGTTGAGATCCATGAAGCATGGGTTGCTGAGGTGGGTAGCCCGGGCTGTAGTTCGGTTGATAAGGTGAGCTGTTCTGTGGGCGATACTGCGGAGGCGTGCTGCTGTAGGGTGGGGTGTTTGCGGCCGACGGGAAGCTGGGCGCATATGGCGAGTGACCAGGCACTCCGGCGGTGGCAGGTGCGGAAGGTGCTGCGTGAATGTTGCTATGAGGGATGTACGGCCCAGCCTGAAGGCCACGAGAATCAACAGACGAAGCACGAGAGGAACGGGAGCCCGGAGGGGGCGGTGGAAATTGCGTGCCGTAGTAACCACCATTCTGTGGTATCGTCAGTTTAGAAAGGCAGGTCATCCGTGGGTTCTCTTACCGGAGCGTGTACTGGCGGCACTGGCTGCAGGGGAGCGTGGGGGTTCACGAGCGCTGGCTGTCCATTGGGGTAGTCCGGAGTGCTCGTTTGCATGGCACCCGGAGCATAGTCGGCCGGATTGTATGGCTTCGTAGCATAGTGATGGTTGTGCGTCGCGTTGTAGGGCTGGGGGTGAGCGTAATTCTCACTGGCGACAACGGCAGGTGGGAAGGCAGCTGCAGGCTGAATAGGCGGTGGAGGAATGTGCAGTCCCTTCGGAGCTCCGGTTGACCTTGAGCGGTCCGCGTGATAGTGGGACTGGTCGAGGTCATGGTGGTAATGGCGATGCCTGTGATCGCGATCTCGCTCTCGGCCGCGTTCACGGCCACGGTCAGCGTCGCTGACGCGGCGGTTGCGGCGGCGCTCGCGGTCAGACTCGTCGGTATAGTAGTCGTCGGTGTAGTAGTCCGACTCGTCAGGCGAAGATGAGCGGCGTTGTCTGCGGCCGTGGCCCTCGCTCTGGGTGCGGCGCTTTGCGCGCTCCTTGTCCTTCTTGCGACGCTTTCTGTCCTTGTCCTCCTGGGCCTTGAAGTATCCGCCGGGGATGGCTTCGAAGAACTTGTCGGGAATGCGCTCGGCGCCGTAGGATATAGCCTTGAGAGCCAGACTCGCCATCTTGATGTCAGGGAACGCCAATGTGGAAGCGGCAGTGAGGGCGGGAGAGGCGATTTATATGATGCAGCAGCGTCAGGTGGTTGGTGATAGGGTGCAAGGAATCTGGAGCTAAGCGGGTGGCGCGAGTGAGGGCGGAGGATAGTCCCTGCAACTAGCACAGGGTCCCTGCAGACAAGAGCTCGGGGCAGGTGCAGGCATCAGAATGCTCGTAGATAGGTGCAGAACGCGAGGAGTGGAGCGAAGAAGAAGAAGATGGATTGAGAGAGCGGCGAAGTGCGCTGGAAAACAAGGCGCACGTCAGGCAGTGGAGAGGAGTGGGTGGGCGGGCCCGCAGTGATGTCGCGAGGGCGCTGGAGCAGATGAGGAAGCGGCGTTTGGGCTGTGGGCAGTTGTCAGGCGCTCCGGTGCCCGCGTCCGCCGTTGCGCCCTACGTCATCGCCTCATCCTACCCGGAGTAAGAGCCAGAGCCAGAGCCAGAGCATTCCACTGCACCTCGCCCGCCCGCCACCGCCCTGCGAGTCAGCCATGCACGATGCGCACACAAGAGATCGCGACGACGTTGGTGATGCGCGGGGGAGAATGAGGCGTGGCCGCCTGCCCAGCGTCGCGCCCTCTCATTCCGCTGCCTGCCTCAGGAACCGCCTTCGCAAGTCCTGGGTTTTTACCGCGCCGTGGGGAAGAGCTCCAAGAAAGGCGCGGATCATCGATCGCCATTCCCCGCCGCCTGGGCCGCCGGTTGCACAACGCCCCCCGTGGCTCAAGCCGCGACGCTCTACACTACGTAGTACGGGCATGAGAGCAGCGCTGTCAGCCCTCCCGAAGCCCGGAGGCATTTGAGCCGGTTTCCACGCCCGCTCGCTTCCACTGACTTCCTGCCAATCCGAGCTGGCCGCGTATTTGGGGCACCTACTAATGCATCAAAAGCACCCCCCTACTTTCGGCCGCTAATATAGCTTCTGCAATAATACGCGTGGCTGGCGCGCTCCTGCGCGAGCAACGCTACACCGCCGCCAGAAGCATTTGACGAGAAAGTTTCCTGCAGCAGTTGTGTAAGGCACGTCTTCGGATGACGACAGCCAAAGCGCACGATAACAACGTAGCTACGTTTGTATCACCATCGGCGCCGGCCAAAGAATGACTAAGTCACCGCGACACAGACATCTTGCCATGTAATACTTGGCCTCAGCACGCTGCACTGGCAAGGCGTAGTGGAACGGAATGTTGGACACACCGAGCAGTGGGTAAAGGCGTGGAGAGAGCAGCATCCTGCCGGCGTGAGTGAGCTGGGAGAGGAGGGTGATGAGGAAGAGGATTGAGTGACCTTGTGGATGGTTTATTCGCCGTAGTTCACGCGGTGGGCCTCGCACGCATCATTGACTCCATATGCCATGCATGGACAGACGTCAGGCCTCCGCGGGACGATCCGCGGGAGCGCTTGCGGCGCAAGCGGCGACGAGCAAAAACAAAGTTTGGAGCAATCTCGCAATTCGATCATCCTTCCAATCGCCATACTAAGGAAAGGGAAAAAAAAGCAAATCGTTACTCAGCCGCCACCTGATCGGCTTTGTGATGTGCCCAAGCCTTCTGCAACCCCGCTCATTTCATTCAAGACTTTCTTCTCCGCTGTTTCCCACAAACCCCTGTGCTGTTTTTACCCCATTCTCAACCTCTCCAATCTGGTACCTCAACCGCTGCATCTTCCCCCACCGCGGACGCCTTCCCCTTAGTCCAAGTTAATTACAACTCGCTCGTCTCCGGAGCCATTGTCCGTCTCCTTGATCATAATTGCCTCACGCGCTGACGCACCGGACATGGTTGAGCATTGGAAGGGGGTGGATGAGTCCACTCGGAGAGGCTCCATAGTATGAGAGCGGTGAGCCGCAGCAGACCTGTGGATCGGAAGAAGCCTAGATGCTGCGCTGTCTGCATCACTCTCTCTCCCCACACGGCCATCAGTATGACCCTGCTGGCCATCAACCTTCCGCAGCGTCTTGATGCACTCCATGAGTATATTTTTGAAGTAAGGCGGCGGCACAGCATTCCCGATCTGCTCCTCAACGACTGTCGCACAACCGACAAATTGGAAGGAGGGAGGAAAGCCTTGAATTCCAGCCAGCTCCCTGTTCGTAAATTTCCTGCCAGACCAGTGGTACGTCTCGGAATTCTTGCACATAATCGTCTTGTCGAACGGCTTATCCGGATCATATGGCGCCTTATTAACTCGCCTTGCGGATTGCGGGTTATGGTGCGGGTCATCTCGCAGAATTCTTCCAATCGCGGTACGTACGCTGACGTATGGAAGCAGCCCGGAGCCGGGGGGACCGTGAGTAGGGGGTGGCATTTCTGGAAGAGGAACTCCTGGCCTACACGGCAGTTATTAGCGGATGGACGTGGGTCGGGATGGAGAGCCTTATTACCTCGCTGCTATTAGCGCTAAACGTTTTCTTGGCTGCGAGACTCCATAGTCGAGTGCAGTATGGATTGCCCATCTCACGGAATATCCTTCATCGATAATTATCCCCAGCAGCGTTCCGAACCAAAGTGAATGGTCAGTCTTTATCGCAAGGCTGTCAACCTCTTCCATAGTAACAAGCCGTGGTTTAACAGCTCGAATTATCCTTTCCACTGCGAGCATAGCATTAGTGTTGATCTCATTTTTGGCTTCGTTCGGCCTCGTATTGGCCCATGAGAAAGGCTGACAGGGTGGAGATAGATGTAGAATATCCACGTGTGGATCGAAGCCCGGCGGCGGGAAATCAGAAGCTTCACACCGGTAGATTCGAGCCCTTGGAAAATTCCTAGTCGCAGTCCTACAGGCATTGATGTTGTGGTCGAATCCATACTTAACCTTCAAGCCTGCCATCTTAGCAGCTTGGCTAGCGCCACCGGCGCCCTGGAATCCATCGGCGAATGAGTATTGGCGGTGAGGCATCGGCCAATTAGTTGCAACAACGTCGGGGTCTTCGTTGGAGAGGCCGACATCCTCGCTCTTCAGCCCGGTAAGAATTCCTCCTATGGCATCAGCTTCTCTGGGAAGAATGAACCTGAGAAGTCCTTGCCAAGGCCGAGTACGCTTTCGCGCTCTCTCGCCTTTGCCGTAGATATTGGCAAATACGTTCCTACATACAAGGACCTCATTCTCGTATATGTATGTTTTGTGATCGGCATAGCAGAGGGCTTCATCGCCGCGCCAGGATAGCTCGGGGAATGCGCGGTTCGTTACCACGAGTCTCCGTTTCCGAATGGCATAAGCAAGAGGGATTTTTTCAAGTCCTTGCACGTGGTAGGGGCGGGGATCGTCTGCATCAATCGTAACAACCAGGTGGGTTTCGTTCAACTTCCGGCTAAGCATTGGTGCGAGATACTTATTCCTTCTGAAAACGAGTCCTCGAAGGACAACTTGGCCGGTGCTTAGGTTTTCGACAATTTTGACGACTCGAAGGAAGTCTCCAGACTGAAATGGCTCTGGAACTTGCGGAGAGGAGAGCTCTACCGTGTCTCCGATCTTCATCCTGCACGCGGTAGGTCCTAGCCTCTTTGCTTGGTCGCTAACCAGATTGCAAGACGTAACAAAGGCTTCCGGAGGTTGTGGCACGTTATTTCGCTTCGACGTCGTATTTTGTGGAGGTGCGGGTCTGGAACTGGTGCAAGGTGGCGCGGGGGTGCTTTGTTCGTCATCCTCGGCCAGCAGGCTGATGAACTTGCGGATCATATTATTGACGGGAATATCTGCTTCTCAATGTAAGTACAAATTGGTGGGGTCGGTGCAAAGGCTAGGGACGAGGAACTGTACGTGATAGCTTTTGGTCATCCTCATCGTCAGAAAGTACAATCGGGTCATCATCTGCTTCCAAATCCTGGGCAGCACCGCCAGTGTCGGGGTTCATGTTGATGGCTGGGATTGTCCGCTCTGATGGCGGCTAAGTTGCGGTGCGGGAGTCCTTGCGGTTGTGAGTGGTGGAAGAAGAAGAAGAAAAGGAAGAAGCTGGATGTTGAAATGGGTTTTATAGCCAGGGTCAGGAGCGAGGGCGTGACATCACATGGAAAGTGAAATAGCGATTAGCCCAAGTGAGCTGAGAGCGTAGGTGAGAGCGCCCTGATATGTTGTACGAGGCAATCACGCACTGTTTCCAAGTAGTCAAACTGCCTCGCGCCGCCCTTTATAGACGCTGGATCCTTTCACGTGGGCGTCCGGCGATCAAACATATGGGAACTTTCTGCTATCAGGGCAAACGGCTCGTTGTTGAGGCGTACAGCCTGCTCGGATTGTGCGGAGGCCAAAGGCACCGGTCTATGAGTGCTCAGTGAATGTTGAAAGATGTAGGCTTAGTAGGCAGCTTGGCGAGCGGCTTTGAGATGCCTTGCTGTGTAGCGTAGGTCCTTGGTTTGCTAGGTGAGGGCCGCATTGCAAAGTGAGGGTCTGGAAATCCTCACAGTACTGCAGAAAAGGTGTCCATCTCATGTGCGGAATCAAACTCAAAGCCAAGAGCTCGACCCGGCACTCATTCACAGCCGCCATGCAGAGGTCCAATGATGATCGTGAGGTACCAGGTGCTCCTGGATGCTGTCAATATGTCCGACCGAGTGGCAGGAACATCACGAAGAGAGAACAGGATATTAATCACCATGGCCCGATTCAACCAAGTCCATGCCACTGCGGCCAGCTGGTGGAGAGTTAACATCTCGGAGCCTGGCGGCAAGGATGTGCAGTGGCTCAATCCAGGGACTGCGGGCTCATCAACTAGGGCGACGCTTAAAGTTAGGACGGACAAGTTCGGCGAGCAAGAGAAGCGAAGCCGGGGGGGAGCGGTGCGGCGCGGTAAAAATGGGTTGAGCACGTGGTGCGATAAGACGCGCCGTGGTTGAAGATACGCGTAGCGTTGGCGTATCAAAGACAGAGAGAGGAGCTTGGCGGCATGGGGACTCGAAGCGGGCCAATGGCACGGGGATCAATGCAGTCAGGCAGGCAGCGGATTAGGTACAAAGAATGATGCGGCGGGCGGCGGGGAAATAATAATGATTATTGAGCGCTGCGGAGGGGGACTCTGGTCGGACCGGCTCTGGTATCCCGAGAAACGCCGCCGCTCCGCTGGCGTCGCGTGCGCCGGTGCCTCATAAACTTTTTGCGCCCGCTCTGCGCCCTCAACCTCCTAACCTTTCAAAATGCCATCCCCCAACCTATCCGCTTCTGGGCCCTCGTCGCCTCCCGCAACCTCGTTGCTGTTGCCTTCCCTGCGGCCGTCTGCGCTGTCTGGTCGCTCTCCCCGCCGTGCCCGTTGTTGCCGCTGAGAACTTTTTTCCGCCCGCCGCCAACCGTCCCTTCAGACCGAGCCCCGCCAGCCAATTTCCTGCAGTGAGGTTAGTGGAGATCCAATTCTTGCGGCACACCTCTTCTCCCTCTTCCATGATGATCTTGTGTTATTTTTTTTTATAGATGTTAGACTTCCGAGCTCAATGTTGCGGAGAAAGCACATTCTGATCAGTTTCCAACCCACACGCTCAATGCCATGACCCATTGGCGGCGCATTGCTAATACTGCCTGCATGCAGATCGCCTGACCCTCGAGAATGTGTGGTATCATCGCCGTCATCCATGCGGACCCCGCCTCCACCTCCGCCGCTGTCGAGATCCACGACGCCCTGTACCTCCTCCAGCACAGAGGCCAGGATGCCTGCGGAATAGCCACGTGCGCCAGCGGTGGTCGCTTCTACCAGTGCAAGGGCAATGGCATGGCCTCCAAGGTCTTCCACGACGGCGCTCGGGTTGCTGACCTCCCCGGTTTCATGGGTCTTGGTCACCTCCGCTACCCTACCGCTGGCAGCAGCGCCAACTCCGAGGCTCAGCCCTTCTACGTCAACAGCCCCTACGGCATCTGCTTGACCCACAATGGCAACCTCATCAACGCGCCGGAACTCAGGCAGTTCCTGGACCAGGAGGCCCACCGCCACATCAACACCGAGAGCGACAGCGAGCTCATGTTGAACATCTTTGCAAACGAGCTCAATGAGACCGGCAAGGCCCGTATCAATGCCGAGGACTGCTTCAATGCCCTCAGCAGGATGTACAAGCGTTGTGTCGGCGGCTGGGCTTGCACTGCCATGCTTGCTGGCTTCGGCCTGATTGGCTTCCGGGACCCCAACGGCATCCGTCCTATGGTGCTTGGCTCCAAGCCTTCCGAGTCTGGTTATGGCACTGACTACATGATGGCCTCTGAATCCGTTGCCCTCACTCAATGCGGCTACAAGACCTTCCAGGATATTCTTCCCGGTCAGGCCGTCATCATTGAGAAGGGTAAGGAGCCCATTTTCCGCCAAGTCCACCCTCAACAGGGCTACACTCCCGACATTTTCGAATACGTCTACTTTGCTCGCCCTGACTCTGTCGTTGATGGCATTGACGTCGATGAGAGCCGCCGCAGGATGGGTTACAAGCTCGCTGAAACCATTGCAAGGGAGCTTGGCCCTGAAGGCGTGAACAACATTGACTGCATTATGCCCATCCCCGAGACTGCAATCACTTCTGCCTTGTGCGTCGCGGATGGGTTGAAGAAGCCATATGTGCAGGGTTTCGTGAAGAACAGGTACATCTTCCGCACCTTCATCATGCCGACACAGAAGTTGCGTCAAAAGGGTGTCCGGGCGAAGCTCAACGCCAAGCCCTCGGATTTCAAAGACAAGGTCGTTGTCTTGGTCGATGATAGCATCGTCCGAGGAACAACCAGCCGAGAGATTGTCCAGATGGCAAGAGAAGCTGGCGCAAAGAAGGTTATTTTCACCAGCTGTGCCCCGCCGATCACGTAAGTCTCAATATGCACCTTACAATATTCAATCTAACGTGCCCATCAGCAACGCACATATCTACGGCATTGACCTGGCATCGACTTCCGAGCTCATTGCTTACAACCGTTCCTCGCCCGAGATCGCTCAGAAGATTGGCGCCGATGCTGTCATCTACCAGACTCTGGGTGACCTTGAAGCAGCTTGTGCTTCCCTGTCTCCTCGTGACAAAGAAACGCAGAAATTCGAGGTCGGTGTCTTCTGCGGCAAGTACGTCACGCCTGTCGACGATGACTACTTCGACAGACTTGAGCGTATTCGCGGCGAGAGTAGAAAGTTGAAGGTCATGGAGAGTGCAAGGCAAGCCGTCATGCACGGCGCTGCAACGGAGAGTCAAGTTCGCATGGCCGCCAAGGGTGTTGAGGTTGACCAGCACGGAAACGTCATTCCCGCCGAAGAGGACACCAACCAAGCCACTGGCCACGTGGCCATCAATGGCGCCGGTACTGACCGTCCTGGTGACTTTGAAAGGAGAGCAACGGACGAGTCGCAAGCCCGGGTCAGGGAGACGCAAGACATAAGTTTGCACAACATCAACGACCACCAATAGTTTATGACGCCTACGCAGCGATGGGAAAACATGTCTCCTGATTGGCATGGATAGGGTTTCGGATATGCATATGGCGTTAAGGGTGGATACGCATGATCTTCTCGGGCTCTAGATCTCGGAATATTCTCTCGCTTGGGTGGCCAATGTGCTTGATTTTCGGTAGAATAGAACTGTCAATGGGTCAAGCCCACCAAAAATAATGTATTGGACTGTGCATGAGAAGACTTCAGGTTCTCGGGATTGTGGTTCTTGTGAGGGAGGATTGTGATGGTGCATTCTCTTGAAGCCAGCTCCATACCGTTGCCCGTGGTGTCACTGCATGATATCTCCCGACCAACCTGACAAGCTTAAAACCCTGATTCTAATGAATGCTTTTCTCAAGAAATGTGGAAATTGTGAATTGCGACATACTGAGGTCTACTAGAACTTTCGGCCTGTGGGCGGCTGCCTGAGATCAAAGCTCACCCCCGCCTTCATTGCCCAACATCCCCGGGCGCAACACACCATACACCTGCGGACAAGTCACTCGAGCGCTGCGATTCGGTTCGCAAAGACGACTGATTCCAAGCGCCTTTTCTGTTCCTACCTTCACGCGGCCTCGAACATGTCTTCGACGACAGCAACCGCACCTAACCCCACCACCGCCGCCGCAAACAACAACAACCCCGCGCCGCCCACCTCCGAACCGCGCCCCAACGACGCGCCCTCCTACACCTCCGACATCTCTCCCCCAGCCTACAGCGAAGCCGCCCCGCCCTACGGCATACCTGCCTCTTCTTCCGCCTCGAGCCCAACACCCACAACCACAGCCACCGACAGCATCCGTGCTCCTGCTACCAGCGGCGACAGCAGCGACAATGCCGCCCACAATGACGATGACGGCGACGACGACGACGAAGACCTCCCCGCCATGCCCATCCCCTTCCACTTCATAATCCAACAACAACAACCGCCCTCGTCGTCCCTGTCGTCGTCTTCCTCCACCGCCGAGCCCTCCTCCACCACCACACCCCAACAACCACAACAAGCACAACCCTCACCACCACCGCCGCCACCACCCAAAAAGATAACCCACCTCCACCCAGTCCCCACCCTCCTCCTCGGCCCGGCGGGGCCCCCGCCCACGCCCGACGCCGAAGCGCTCTTCGTCGACGTGCTGCAGTCAGTGCTGGGCACCTACCAGGACGAGTGCCGCGACGCGGCCGGGCCGGCGTGCGACGTGTGCGGCGGTACGAAAGAAAGCGTGCTGCTGACGCCGATCAGCTTCCTGCACGTCGACGAGGAGCGCGACGGGGCGCATCATCCGCCGCCGCCGTACGGAGGAGAAGGAGGAGGAGGAGGCGGCGGTGGCGGCGAGGAAAAGGACGGCAGCGCACAGGCGGAGCGCCGGCGCAAGCACGTCGACGTGCTCGTCACGCCCGTGTGCGGGCGGGCCGAGTGCGGCGACGTGGCCAGGGCGCGGCTGCGGCGCGCGATGGAGGGCGATATGCTGGATGGTGGTGGCGGCGGCGCGGACGGCGAGACCGTCGTGCCTCGGCCGCAGGGCCCGGAAGATCCGAGGTGTAGGGTTTGTGGCAAGGTGGAGGGGACGAAGAGGTGCGCGGGGTGTGGGGTGGTGCGGTATTGTGGGCGGGAATGCCAGAGGGCGGATTGGAGGCGCGGGCACAAGAGGGTTTGTGAGACGTGGGCCGCGTTGGTGGAGGAGGGTCGGGTCGAGGAGGCGAGATTGAGGGCTGAGGCGGCGATTGGGGAGGCGGGGGCGTGAGCATGGGCGGGAAATGTTGGAAGGAGGAGGAGGGGAGTTTCTTTCGGTTGTCGATGAGGCTTTGGGGCGGAGGGTTGGTGTTGGGTATGGATGGGGCGGGATTGGGGAGGATGAGAGACCATCATGGTGCAAACCCCATGAGCAGGAGCTCCTGGGACATTGGGGCTAGAAGGAATTGCCTTTGGGAGCATCATCAACGTATGAAGACAGATTTGGGGCGTAGAGTCGCATCCTTCAGCGCGCAGTTCGGCGTACGAACCCATCTATTGCGTTGTTTCCGAAGCTCTCGGCGCCTGGATCTACGTAGAGGACAGATCTGTGGCACACGCACATCGAGCTTCGGTGCCTGGAGCGATTGGGGTTCGACGCATCCCCGCCAGCCCTAAATTCAGAGCTGTTGGTCAAGAACAGTTGATTGACTTGATTAGGTTACACTAGATCCTTCCAACATGCCGTGCCTTGTTGGACCTCGAGCCCCACGCAAGCTGGGTGAACCACGGCGCTTGCGCGTTTCCCGTTTAGATTTACACATTTTTATTTTCTTTTTCCTCTTTTTTTCTTAAAAAAAATTGTTCGTTTGATATCCTTGAAAGTGGGGCCCAATCGATTTGTTCTGTTGCAGGTGTTGTTGGACGACGGCTTTGCTTCGAGAAGTAAACAGCGTCTCTTCGCCCCAATACCAAACGACCATGCTCCTTCGTCCAAGAAATCGAACACGATTTCCCTCATACAATGAAGTCAACCTGCCTTGGCCCCCTACCAGATAGCAACATGCATCAGAAAGACGTCGCAACTCTTGACTCACTCATCCTCGATCAACCTGCAGCCAACCTTTCCTCTGTATTGTTATCCTGCAGGTTTAGGAGGCCTGGCTAATCTACTCGGCGCCTCACATAGACCGTGACGCCTACACTGCAGCTACAAGATATTTACTGAACATTGACCTGCATCGTTCTCACGTGGCTTGTCTCTATCGAGTAGCTCTGGAGGTCAGCCTGATGGACGTCTGCGGTATAAAAGCCATGCCATGTGTGCCGAGGAGAGCTTCCGTCGGAAACAACCCTCTTCGAAAATAGCATAGCCCTCACAACTCGACTTCGCCTCAGCATACTTGACCATGGAGGACACGATCTAGATTTCCGTGCCAGAGGGCGTACAGGCGGAAAGTTAACATGCTCCCTTCACTTCAGTGAAGCCTCGAGGCTATGAGAAGATTGCAGAGAGGGTTGGCGGGGAATAAGGGGATGAAGAGGTTTTCTGGGTGGGGGCCGAATAATTTGGAGGAGGTGTGGAAGCAGAGTATCAGAAATAAGTTGGTTGCGTTAATAGAGGGATGCATGGAGGAGGAGGATGATGATGGAGAGATGTATCGGAGTTAAGCCGGGGGAAGGTTCACGGTGAGTAGTCTAGTAGGTTGATACGGTGTGTGGAATGAAGTATGCTCAGCTTGGAAAATTCAGAAAATACTTCGAGCGAAGCATGTCTAGGGTTCCTACATCTTTGAAGTTGGGTTATGCAGTCAAACGGGGTGCGAGTCGACGTCTTTGCTCTGATACAACGGCTTGCTGAGCAATCAACTGCAGCTCGGGCCACAGCGCCTGACGTCACAGCAGACCCGAGCAAAAATCATAGCACACCAACACCAACACAGGGTCCCGTGTTTAGGTCGACAGGTGTGGGTGCTGCATCGCAGAGGCGAGCCACTTCACCAGCGCAATCCGAGGATCGCGAAAGTCAGGTGGTTTCTTGGGAGCTTGGCCGGCGGGGAGGCTTTTCTTGGAAACAAGTCTAATTGTAGGTTGCAAGAAAGTTGATGGCGAAAAAGGCAGCCATCTAACTTGCATTGAGCCAGCGCACAAGATAGTAAAGTAGGAGCGAAGGGCCGGAGTTACTTCTAGCCCGACACGCTATGCAGGCTTAGGAAAGATCCGGGCAAGCTGGCCAGTGACATGGTCGCTAGGCCGACTGAGAGTTTCGGGACAGCCGGATATGCGTCAAGACATGCCTTCTTTCCTTGTTTCTATGTTCAGAGAGGAAACGACCGTGCAGGTCCTCGTCCGCGAACGTCAGTCCCGGCCGAGGCCGGCGCAAGAAGGGTCGCGGCGTAGAAGACCAACTGCAGCTGCGCCAGCCATCTCGCACGAGCTATAGTGGCACTGCCGGGACGAGAAAAAGCCAGCGGGAAGGAATGCGCCCCCGCTGAGTGGGTACATGGGGGCCACGAGGGCGTCGGCCTGCGGGCAACACAAGAAAACGGACCGAGCATGCGACTCGCCCGGAGTCCCGGCCGGCACGCGGGCATGATGCTTGTCCCTCGGCAGCGTATGGTCCAGGCTCGTTCACGCCTCGAACAGCCGAGTGTTCGGAAGGCCGGATCTCTCCAGCACTCTATCAATCTTTTGAATTACTGCTTTGGCCCGTCTGAGGTTTGTTTTGCTGAAGATGTCGCAATTGGCGGCGGGGGAGACGGAGCTTCTGCGCATTCTCGCTGCGCCTTCTGTTGTGCGACAGTAAGTATATATAGTCCGGCCGACCACCGGCTTTTGGCGTTGGCGTACTGGGATGCCGCCTTCGGACTCGGGTTCGCTGACGCGGCGCATTCGGGTGCAGGCATTGTGCTGGATGGCCGTACAGCGGGGCCTTGTATTGTCCATATGCGAGGCGGCACGGAGTATTGTATTGTGGTTGTGCAGTCGGGAAAGGCCAGTTACGGTGGCGTGGGAGCGGAAACACCATCAGTTCTGGCCCGCGCACCGTTGGGGACTTGCCTCGGTTCGCGACGCACCAAACAGCAAGGAACAGGGCCAGAGGGTGGAGTTTGTCCAGGCCTGCCTTGCTTCAACAGCGCGAGACGTTGGACTGCACAAGGCGAAGCAAAGCGGGAGCCAACAGCGATGTGGCGTTGCCAACGCTGACTGCATGCAAGCTCGGAGGTTTGACGAGTTGGGCGGCTCGCCGTGGCTGCGAGCTGGTGTGCCAAACGGCCACGCGCAGGCTCGCATTCTGAGTGCCGACGTCGCGCAGGACGCTCGGCAGCTTGGAGCACAATGCGAAGCAGTCACCGGGCATGAAGAAAGTTGCTTGGCCATGGAGGTCGCTCTCATGCTTGCCTGGAGGGGCCCGGCACGGGCGCCTCGACATGCGCATGGCGTGCAGGCGGGAGCGTAGATCGAGGGCTGCTGATGACGGTAATTGCTGCTGCGCGGCCGGACGGCGCTCAGCTGAGGGCTGCATCGGGCCGGCAGCTGGGCGAGAAGGGGCGGGGCTTTATCAAGTCGGTCGGGACGCTGCTCCTCGCGCAGACGAGGCCGGGCGGGCGGCCATGTCTGGGCTCGTTTGAATTGCGAGGGCAGAAGGTTGCGCGTGGTGGACGAGCACAAGAATAGCAGTAGCAAGAAGACGCGCACGGGCCGCCACTATTTTTACGCCATGCAAACTCAGCCTTGGGCACTCGCCCCGCTGCTGATTCGACGCTCGCGCCCCCCGGCAGATCGAAGCCGTGCGCCTGGTCGCCGCCCCCGCGCCCGTGGGCCCACCGACCCCGGCACATCCTGGTCGGGCGAGGCAACACCTCCAACTGCGCGCACGTCAGCCCGAGTAGGTCGAATAGTTTATTTCCGTCCGCTGGCCCTGTGCTCCCGTCCTGTTCCTGTCTTAAACAAGTGCTTGCCTTTGCTCTCGCCGCGCGTAGTCGCCCATGTGATATACATGTCCCGCTCCCCCAATCACCACCACCCAGCGAGCCTCCACTCCGCCCCCTCTCACGTACGCTCCGCCTGGAGCTCCGCTACCCATCATGCCGTCCGCCACGTCTGAAACGCGTAATCCCCTCTCACCTCACCCTTCCAAGCGCTTTCGCGTCGGTCGCTCCAACTCGCGAAGCCGCTTTCCCTCCCGCTCCCTCTCTGGCATCCGGAGGCGACCCGATTCCGTCTTCAGTCGCCGAGGCATCGACACCCCGGTGCAGACTGTCGCGCCTTTCACTCTGCGCCTGCCGCCCACTCCCTCACAGATCACGCCCGCTTCCTCAGCAAGAACCCCGTCAAAGAGGTGGAAGATGGGCCGGTCACAGCAGCAATCCCTCAAGGGCTGCGTCCTCCGCGCCGTGCCTCAAGCAGCAGCACCGTCTGGCTCCCCCGTGCACCATCGCGCTGCTTCTGACCCCCTCAACCATGCCCACGTTGATGCGACCATGGCCACCTCCCCGAACGACGAAATCTTGAGCAACATCGGCCAATGTCCCGCCCGGTTCACCGCACCCCCATTCCCACTTGTCTCTCCAGTTTCGCCGCAGAAGAAGCAGAAGAAGGGGAGGAAAAGCGAGGGGGATGCGGCCTGCATTGGTTTCTGGAAGGACGGAAGAGCTCATTGGGAGGCCGAGGTGGCATCACCACCGCCCGTACCACCTCCCCACCACACCTTGATCGCAGAGCTGGATTCGAGACCCATCCGACTTGAGACGCCCGTCCGCGAAATACCACCCGCGCAGAAGGACAAGAGGCCGCGGATCCAGGTTATCATTCCCACCCATCTGCAAAATCGCCCTCCTCATGCGCGCCCTCCTTTTGTGTCACAGGCAGTGCAACACTCCAGCGCCGGTGAAATTATATCGTCGCGCGATGTCTCGCCGCCTTTGGCCACCCGTGCGATTCCAGTACGTAACTCGGCCGCGTCGCCGCTGGCCCATCAGATTATAACCCACCGCCAGCAAACCGTGCCCATCTATCTGGACCAAGTCTCCGAAATGCCCGCCTCGGCGCCCATGTCAAAGCATCCTTCCATGTCGAGCTGCTCAAATGCTTCCAGCTCTGAGAACGACGACGCAAAGTCTTCCAGCTACAGTCACAGCAATCGCACTTCCTGGACCAGCGTCGACGACAATCCCGAGCCCTGCTTGCGCCCAAACCCCAACCTGCTCAGGGACGACGGGCGCACCGCAAGCAAGGCGTTCTCCATCCTCTCACCCGCTGCAGCAGGCATCTTCGATGATACTACCCCTGTCGTAACCACAAGCCAGCCAGCGACTCCCGTGTCGCCAACCAGCTTACATCAGCTGAACAAAACCTCGACCACTGCCCCAGGCAAGGACAGGCCTCTCCCGCCGGAGCCTGCAATCCCCACCATCCAACAGACGGTAGCAAAGCTGAGGAACCACGCTAGCAATCCGTCCTTGAGCGCGACAAGCTCCGTGGTGGGCCGGAAGAATTCTCGTCGCAATCCGCGCATCTCGCTGCCCGCTGGACCCTTGGCCACGGACAACGGGTCGGTTCCCCACAGTGATCCTCCCAGCCCAACACTCAGCGAGGCTGAGACTGCCCTGGAGGAGCACCTGTCAAACATTACCGAGCAAACGCCCTTCGAATGGGGCAACACGCTGCCCGCCCGTGGCCTTGGCAGCCAACGCTTTTCGTCCTACTCGTCCGCCCGCGCCCCGACGCCACCCCGCAAATCATCCCGCCGCAAAAGGGTGGCGTCGATGCCTGTTGCAAGCTCATCCAATCACATCGCGGCCCAACAAGTAAGACCACTTTCTATTAGAACGTCTTCTGTGTCTTCTAGATCTTACGGCATGAGCATGCGGGGGCCGCGTCAGCGCTTAAGCTTAACCACCGATGTTTCACTTTCTGACCTCGACCAGCATAGCCAGAGTAAGACCAATAGGAGGAGCCAGAAGAAGCACCATCCAAGGCGAGTGCCAAGTCAGAGGGTCATCGACCCCGATGCTGCCGAAAGAGTCATCTTCAGCATCTTGGAAAGGTTGCACTCGCTGGGTGATCTCTTCTCCCTGGCCCGCGTCAACAGGGGCTTCTACCGCGTCTTCAAGCGCCACGAGCTACAACTGATGCGCGCCGTACTGAGGAACCAATCCCCTCCAGCATGGGAGCATCGGGAAGTGTCGCCGCCGTACCCGGAAGGTGCCGAACAGCCCCATCCGGACAGTGCACTGCCGCAACCCGAATACTCGCCATCGTCTTTCTTCAGCCACCACATGCGCGACACGTACGTCATTGCTGCACTAAAGTCATTGGTGCTGACCCGGTGCCAATCTTTCCTCCGCCCGGAAACCGTCATGGCGCTGGCGAATAGCGATGCCGCTCGCGCTATTCGTGTCGATAACGCTTTCTGGCGTATCTGGACCTTCTGCAAGATTTTCGGCTCCGGTAAAGGCCGCGAGGACGATATTGTCGGTCAGACGGACTGGCTACGTGGTGGCCCACTAGTCCACCAGACGGGCATTCGGTCTACCATCATGACCACGGACTCCTTCGATGCGAGCAACGCACTTCTCAATGCCCCAGATCACTTCGCCAAGGGGAACGGTAAGAACGGCCTTTCAGCCGAGGAACTTTACGATATAACAGAGATCTGGACTTGCATGGGTGTTCTCATCTCAGGTTTGGAGGGCCGAACAGAGCAGGCGCGAGAGTTTGGCGTGTACGAGGTGACCGATGTTCGCGGGGGCGATATTGATGGAGAGGAGACTATGCTTCGTAAGTATCCTTGCTTTCATTTAATTTAATTACAGTCTATTAACTGTCCTCTAGAGGAATGGATCTACTATCTCAACACCCTAGGCCTCTCTGCCGTACTCGACCTCGCCACCGCCTCTGTTAGCACCGATCCTTCTGCATTCATCATTGCGCTTGAGAAGGGTTGGATGAACTGGACTCCACCGGAGCACGGCGGTTCGCGCGGTACCTTCCTCAAGGAAGCCGTTGCCCGCGTCTACGAGGAGAAGATTGCCGCTATGGCCGCTACAACTCCCCAGGCTGATCGAGTTGCCATGAGACAGGTAATGCGCCAGCGCATTGCTGCCCACAAGGCTGAGATTCGCTCGCGCCGGCGCACTGGCGATTGCCAGCTGGTTCGCATGAGTATGGAGCGACCCATGAGTGAGTGGGAGGGTGTCCTTAATCGACTCGGCGCATCAGGCGAGAACCTGATCGCACCGCAACCGCATCGTCACCCTTCCAACTCAAGTGTCATGGCTGGCGCCCCCACTCCTTGCCCTCCTGCCCCTGCTCCGGCTTCTCGGCGCCAGAGCGAGCTCATCGCCATACCTCGGATCCCTGAGCTGCCGTGTACTGCGTCTGCCCATCAAATGCAGGAACGTAATTCCACTGGTGCTTCAGCCCAGCAGAACCCTTTCCTTCAGACTCTAGCCCAAGCCAAGCAATTCGACTACGGCTCACCCACCGAGCCACACCCCGCGCTGCGCTCCTTCCTGGACTCCGATTCGAGCAGCCGGCGCAGCAGCGAAAGCAGTATTAGCATCCCCTCCGGACCGGCCCCCACCAACAATGGGCGGTTGTTCTCCGAAGAGGCCGTACACCCAGCCTTCCGCAACAGCGTAAAGACGAGCGCGACCACATCCCGCAAGCAGCACTCGTCCAACTCCAGCGTCTCCTCCATCAGCGTCAGCGGCAGCGCCAACGGCTCCTCCTTCGTCTCAGCGGCCACCACCACCACGACGCCCCCATCGACCGCCCACGCCACCCCCAATTTGAGCATCCACCACCACTGCTCCTCCCCCAACCCCAACAGCGTCCCTCTGTCTCCTCCGCCGGTCAGCCCGCCCGGCTACGCCCCGCCCAGCTACCCGCACCACCACCTCGCCGCCCCCCCGCAGCAACACCACTGGTCCCCCCACCACCGCTACTCCCACAGCCACCCGCCCGCCCACCCCACCTACCCCTACTCGACACACCCGGCCGCCGCCGCCATGGCCGCCCACCCCCACCGCCAGACCTTCCCTCCGCCTCCGCCGAACCCGCCGCCAACAACAGGAGGCAACGACCCTTCCTCCCCAACCTCCTTCCTCCCCGCCCACCGCCGCCGCGTCTCGAGCCAGCACCCCCTGCAGCAGGAGATGCTGCGCGCGGCGAGCGCCGCCAGCCCTGCCGCCGCCACCAACACGGCCGAGAAGGCGATTTTCAGGATCGTCGAGATGGGCTTCACGGCCGAGGAGGCCAAGGAGGCGCTCAGGCGAACGGACCCGGGCGACGGGCTGAGGGTCGATCGCGCGGTCGAGTGGTTGCTTCGGCGGTAGATGTCGGTGGGGCATGGGGATGGTGATGGGGGATTGGAGACTGTCATTTTCAAAAAGATTTTCTTTGGTTGTTTGCCTGTTTTACAGTATTGATACCCTCCTTCGCTAGTGCATTTTACCTCGGCTTATGAATGAGGCTTAGACTGTTCTTATTATTTTTTTTTCTCTGTGCGGTGGATGGAGAGATGGACGATACCCTGCCTTTCTTTTGTTGTGTTTTGAATATCTGGATTGGTGGAGCTGGGTTTTTGCCGACAGAGGCAAATTCACCTGCCAGCACTGAATAGCAGTGCGTCCTCGTATTTGTTTCATTAATTTGATAGGTGTGGGAACTGAGAGAAATTGGAAGATTGAGGATGTTTGATCATCGTTTTACTCCACTTACAGGCCAGCGTGAAGAGCCACCGTGCGTGAATTGAAAAAGACGATTGCTACTAAAGAGAATACATGAAACTCAGGAAGGTACATGTTAAATCCAGTGAATAAGAAAGTATCCCAATTTCCCTATTTATGTCGACTATTGCTTCAGCAGAAGAATGCTCTTCAACAGTGTCAATTTTAGCTCCCTCCCTCATTCTCGTCAGCCTCGTCAGCTTCCTCATTCTCGTCAGTTTCCTCAATTGTTCCCTCACCTGCCTCATCGCCCGCTTCCTCATCTTTATCCTCTTGTGTTTCCGCTTCCCAGCATATATCCTCATCGCAGCTGTCCTCTTCCGTCTCCTCGTCAGTTCTTTCGTCAGACGTTGCAGATTCCTCGCTCCATTCATCCTGACTCTCGTCCAGAAGCACTCCAATCTCCCGATCCTTTTGCCTATCTTGGCTTGACGGCTCCTGTTCGCCCCTCAACACTTCCTTGGCCCTGTGTCTCACGTGCTTCTTCAGGAACTTGGACAGGCGCATGTCCCGTGATTCGTAGTCCGCGGTGAGCTCTTCCACAAGCGAGTCGAGCCGGGATCGCAGGTACCATTCCTCCCTCTGCCGTTCGTCGATCTCGTCTTGCTCGTACCGCGGCCAAACTTTCTTCCTGCAGCAGTCGATGGAATGTGTCAGTCCGAGTTCGAAGAATAGGTAGTGGCGGATCATCCTAGGAGCTAGCCAGGTCCAGAAGTGAGAAGCAGGGTCAATGTTGTTCTCTGCAAGTTTTAAGGCATCCAAGACATGGAACAAATCCTTCCGCGGACTCGCAACTTCCCGAAATGCTAGTGCCGGAGTGCAACCGTCTTTGCAGCATGCACAGTTGTGCATGGGTCCGGTAGTAGTGGTGAAAACGTGCCCAAAAAAACTGAGGAGCTTGGACCTTGGATGTAGTCGATCTCCTTCCGGGGACAGGTCGGAATTGACCCCAGATAATATGTCATGGTAATGCTTGGTATAGAAAAAGGTGCCCTTGCTTTTGGCCCACAGCATGAGATCTAAGGTGTCCCATAGATTGGAACGAGCAAGCATCTGAACCAAAGAACCTCGCGCGAAGTCAGGCCTGAAACCAGACTCCCATATGAGCTCCGCAACTTTTGCTGAGAATTCCAAGTCGAAGAACACTGAAGGTTGGCAATTTACCCCGTAGAGAGTCATTGCCGTGCAGATGAGGTGCTCTGGGACGTCAACTGAAGCCAATTGTAGCTCCTTGACTACGTCGTCAGCTTGTGGTCCATCCATGGGATTTTCCGTGGGTATCTGTAGGCGCTTCAACTTCCCCCGTGGCAGCCTGCTCCGCGCCAGCATCGCAACGCGCCTTCTTCTATCCGATAAATGATGGAAAAGCACTCTAGAAAACGACGCAAAACCGTGATAGTATGCGTCGTCAATGGTGAACCAATCAATACTACTATCTGCTTCAAGAAGCAGGCTGGCAGCCTCCACGCAATTCACTGAACATGCCCTCTGAAGCGGTAAGATTTCGCTATAGTCCCTAATATTGACTAGTTCCAGTATCTCAGGATATTGTAATAACGCTCTGAGTGCCTCTGGAAAGTTTGCTGCAAAGTGAAGTATTGTATGGCCAAAAACATCGCGGTGGCGCAGCTCTGCAGGCGTTGCTGCTTTTACGACGTTCATGAAATTTACTGAATGTCGAAGGATAGCTTTGCCGACATAGTTGCATTCAGAAGCTAAGAGGAATTCAGCTTATCCACCTCAGGCGTTCAGTGAAAAAAAAAAAAAAAACACTGCCTTGCAATATATAGTCATCGAGCTCCAAAGCCGTGTAAGAGTAATAACCTTCGTGTCGCCAATAGGTAGCCTTCACTAATGTCATGTCATGGTACATATAATCTCGGTGTTCGACTAAGTCTCTGTGCACGTCCAACAAGAACATAACTTGTGATGTTCCGTGTCTCATTAGCATTTCGCTTACAATAATATCGACTGCGTGCCTACAGACCGTAAGTCAACAGCTTGGGGATGTGGTACCATTGTTCGGGGCCCTACCGTCCATAAAGGTCACATTCATTTAACGCTACACCAAATTGTAGAAGTGGGTGAAGTAGTCGGCGTATTGCACTTGCTAGCTCAGTGTCTCCACATAAATTAGAGAAACGTGGGATAGAATAGGCTGCAGCCTCCAACAGGTTCGTGAAGTATCAGCAAAGCCAGCCCACGGACTTAAGTGAATGTACATACATGCAGTAATGTATCTCCACTGGGGTTCACATCTGTAGGTGATGTAACACCACTATTGAACATCCGCTGAAGTGATTCTGTAGCATGCACGACTTTTTCAGTACTACGATTTTTAAGCCATCCCAGGTCGTAGAGTAGAACAAACGGTGGGTGATCCTCCGGTACTGTAGCTTTGAAAGCCACGCACGGGGCCGACGGAGAATGCGCCGATGGAGAAATTGTAATTCAATGCTGCCTTGACGTCCCACTTTCTGAAGGCAGTGCTAATGCGGAAGGTACAGCCGACTTGTCATTGGTCATTCCGTGGCGGGAGGTAGTACGGACAGTTTTCGCGGTGTTGCAAAGTCACTTCGGCGGTACTTAGCAGAACAACAGGGCCAAGTCGATATTGTGACTTGGTTAAGTTCCTTCGTGGGCGGCATCCACAGAGAGAGTGTGGGCGTTCCGCAACAGGAACCAGGTCCCGTTCACTCGACTGGGTCTCGGGCGCATCTGCACTGGGTAGTGTGAGTGCTCCCGATACGCTTGGG
>JAJJID010000281.1:0-52224 GCA_022204955.1 Macrophomina pseudophaseolina
AAAACAGGGCGTCGGCAAGCAGCAGTGTATACAGCAGTGCGCCTCCATCGCCGACTTGGTCGACAAGACCAACTGCCTCGACTCGTGGTGCCAGCGGCGCGTGAGCGACATCGCGCTGCGCGGCAGCTGCAGGTGCAACTGCCACCAGCCGCGCTGGTAGGGAGATAGGGAGAGTAGCGAGGGATAGAAGTTATAAGGTAGTCTGGTAGGCTCATAGTTTGAAAAGGAAATTATGGCGCCTGACTACAATGGAAATGAGGGGAAGTGAGCTTAAGGTGTGGACTACGATCTCTTGCGAAAGATCAAAGCTACTCGACGACTCCATCACCTCACGGAACAAAAAAGGAAAAAAAAAAATTGAAGGGCCGCGGACCCACTCGCATGCTAGGGTTGACTAGATGGAAACAATCAAATCAGAGTCATGGCATCAGGAGGCTATCAAAAAGTTCTCAGTCAAGGACATTACCACTCGTAAATCTACATAGGCTAATGCATGCCCGAAGAAGATGACCACCACTCGAAGATACTACTACTAGTACAAACGAAATATCACCTACATCCGCCCCACAATCGCCTCCCCCGCAGTCCTCCCCACGAACCCTGCATACTCACTAAACAACACGCCCCTCAACACCTTCTCGCCCTCCTCGACCGCCCACGCGCCCGCCCGCACCAGCCGCTGCCGCCAAACCCTCCTCTGCTCCTCGCTCAACTCCGCCCACTCCTTCGCATGCGCATCCACCCTTCTCGCATCCGCCCTACTCGCATGGACCTCAGTGCTCAGCTCGCCCGCCTCAGGGTCATCCTCCGTCGGGCCGGCCCTAACCACGATCGCCTTATCGTCCGGCGAGGGCGCCAGATCGTCGGCACCCTTCAAGAAAGCCGGCGCGTATGCCTCCAGCAGGGTCCTGAGATGCAGCGTCGTGGCCTTCCTAACGATCTCCTCGGCCGCGCCGGCTGCGTCCGTGTAGATGTTCTCGATGGTCTCCTTGACCACGACGCTCGCAGTGGGTGGGGCCGACGCCGCCGTCTCTGCGACGCGGCTGAAGGCCTGGCGGGCGCCGGGTGGCAGCAGGGGCCCGCCGCCGCGCGCGTTGGCGATGTATTCCTGCACGGACTGGGGCAGGCGGATGAGGGTGAAGGGCTGCTGGCCGGAGCGGGCGGCCATAAAGTTGAGGTACTGCTGCAGGCAGAGCAGAGCGACGAGCAGCGAGAAGCCGATGACGAGAATGGGCAGGCTACGGTCGAGAAGCACGCTCGGGCCGCCCTTGAGCACGTAGCGCGCGTGCGGCTTCTTCGGGTCGAGCGGCGTGAGGGTGAAGGTGTCGACGACCACGGTGTTGCCGAGGGAGGTGGAGGCGAGGCGGAGGTACTGTGGGCCTGGGGTCTTGGGGTTTTTGTCCGGAGACGAGGACTGCCAGGGGGAGTGGAAAGGGGAGAAGGCGAGTTTGGTCATCTGGATGGGGTGCACGTCGCGCAAGGTAGTGTAGCTGTTGAGCCGGCTCAGTCTGTCGGTTTTCTTGCCTGAATATTCGATCGTGTAGAGCTCGATCGAGATGTCCTGACCGGCGACAGCGATGACGATTTGCTGAGCACCAGTCTCTGGATCAGCATTGAGCGCGCAGACGTCAAGACCGCCTGCAGCCTTTATGCGGCTTGGAAGCCTTTTCTGCCATATGACCTCCCCTGGAGTATCTGGCAGCTTGCGGAGGACCAGCAGCTCTGCGCCCTTGCGCTGTGGGTGATTGCAGCAGAGTAGAATATGGTGCGGCGTGAGGAAGCGGAGGTGTTTGATGGTGGGGCGAGAGGAGCCCTTCTTAAAGACATCCGGGAATGGGAGAGTATATGCCGGTATAGGATCCTCAGCGGATGTTATTGAAGTCGCCTTCTTCTTCGCAAAGTCATAAGTCAGCCGCGCGACAAAAACCTGATGGTCTGTACAGTATGCGACGGAGAATTCGCTCTCAGAAGTTTCGCAGATATCCACATCGTTCACATCCTTCCCGTCCTTTGGTCTTATTCTTTGTATCACGTCCCAATCCGAAGGTACTGCGGTTGTCGCGTCAAAAATAACCAGTTCCGAGACAGGGCTGAAGTTCGCCGACGCTATCGCGCCGATGCGCTTGCTTCCGGACTCGCGCTTTTGCGCGGGTGATAGGCGGAGGAGGCGCTGATAGTTCTCCTTCTTCGCAGGGACCTCTTTCGGCGGGATGAAAAGCTGAGTCTTGCCCAGAAACGCGATGCTGCCCTTCTGCGCCTTGGCCTCGGCCTCTCCATCCTCTTGCGCCGCTCTGTTCTTCCTTGGCGGATAATCAATTTTGAAGGATCTTAGATGCTTATTCTTGTCCGCCACGCGCTCTTCCTCTGACGAATTTATGCCGGCAAAGGTTATGAGGCCGTCCTTGGAAGCGAGGTTTGCGAGGGTCATTACGGCATCTTCGAGCTTCAGGTCGAGCTCCGCGGCCACCTCGATAGAGCCGCGAGAGGAGACATCAAGCAGGGTGATGGAGTTCGGGACGCCGCTGCGGCCTTCGCCGCCACCTCCACCAACAACGAGATAGCCACGGTTGTATGGGTCGAAGTCTGCGGAGAAGATCGGATACGGTAGGGTGATCTTGGTGAAGCTGACAGTGGGCGCCATTGCGAAGCGACGAGCAGTGAGATGCTCCCGGTGGAGAAGGATCGAGGAGGACCAGAAGGCGCGGTGCACTCGAAGGGAAGGGAAATAGGGAAAATTGATGTGGAGGACGGCGACAGGCCGGCGGCGTGCCCGCAGAAACGGTGCCTGGAGCTCGAGCTGGAACGGTGACGTTGCGCGTGTGCCCCTGCGCGCCTCGGCTCCATCCACCTCCGTCCAAACTCCAGTCCTATTCGGTGGGACATCACAACAACAATAAGAACACCACTATTGACCCCGCCACGTAGGTCTTTCACGCACGTCTTCCACGCACATCGTAGACAAAGACAGCATACAAGTGCGAGTCGTCGATACCATAACTACAAAAGAGCCACACCTGTAGCCGTTCAGAGCCCCCACCCCTGAAACATTGCTTCAAACTTGCCATAAACTTGCCATAAGCAGAACCTTGGATTCATTACAAGAATAGCTGCTTCGACCCAGTCCCGTCCGTTAGTGATCCTGCAATTCCCTTCTCCAAGAAATTGACAGAACACGCACGCAAGATGTATTCAGCTGCATTAATTCCCCGATCTCAAACTCCCGTATATTCATGTCTATCGTGTGCTACCACCACCGCAGGGTCCAGTCCGCCATTCCCATTCTTACTCGCACCGTCGCCGAAGGGTCATCGCCGCCTATCTGGTTGCAATTTGCCAGCAAAAGCGGCAGGATGGATGTAGCGAGGTATAGCCCAGTGCTTCTCATGGCAAACCAGCCGACATCCCGTCATCCCCGGAAACGAAGGGCTGCACGTGACTGACCCGACCAAGTGGCCTCAAAGTAGAGGACGGGAATCGACGGAGTTCCCTGGAAGTAGAACAGACAAAATAACAGCCGTAGGTAGTCATTCGTTGGGCCCGTGCATGCCAACGGCACCCTAGAAAATGAAATAGACTCGCAGAACAGAGAAAGCAATACCAACCCCAGTCCAACCATCCACGCTGACACATCTCTTTCTTCGCGTTCCTGAATATCAAAATGTATGCACCACTTGAGCCCCGTGACGAAATGCATCGTTGCGAGTGAAGGGAGAGATTGAAAGCATACGGTCAAGCCCGGCAAAACAAGGCCTTCATTGCCCAAAAACAAAAACACATGGAGAATCTTAAACGGCCAGCTTGCTCGAACGCACGCGGAACGTACGCAGGGGAGAAAAATAACCAACGTGCCCGAAGGAGTGAATTTGTACTTGGCTTCGCGCTCGCTGACTGCGAAGCTCTGGTCGAGGACACGCGGGAAGAATAGGCGAAAATTCGTCGCAACTGGGTATCTTTCATCTTTTTTCCGAGACTTCTGTAGAGGAAGGAAGGCCGGTCTCTCGAAGGGTATGCCGGTCGTCTATATCACCAGGAGCTTCGGCCTTTCCGTGCAATCGTGTCGTCGAACATGTAGTTGGATGAGCTCTGACGATTTGAGATGAGCGCCGGCGGCTTCACATCGTGTGTGAATGTGACTTGGGCTCATTGCCTAAACGAGAGTACGGCAGTCAAATAGGAACCAAAAAAAGATTAATCGCGCCCGCCTAGTGGGAACTGCTCTTACGGAAGGCGAGCAGCGAAGCCAAGCTCGAGAGTCCGCAGCCATTCTTCAAGAACTCGTGGCTGAGCAATTCGCTCGCAGTGGCGCGAGAGCGGACATCCACGCAGAGACAGACGCTCAGGAAAGCCTTGAGCTCCTTTGAAAGCTTCTCCGGCTTCTTGAGGCGAGGAGTTCCGTTGGTGGCGATCAAGTACAACGCCTTGAGCGGCTCCTCGTTCAGGTACGGGGGCTCGGACTCGATCATTTCGATAGCCATGATGCCGAGAGACCAAATATCGACCTTGCTGCCGTATTCCTTCTGCTTGACGACTTCCGGCGCCATCCAGTAGGGAGTGCCGACCATGGTAGCGCGCTTGCTGCGCTGCTCGGTGAGCTTGGCGCAGAAACCGAAATCGGCTGTAAGTGTGTTAGTATCGGTTCACCTGTCTCTTCGCGTGGCATAACATACTGATCTTGACATTGCCACGGCCGTCAAGAAGAACATTGTCACTCTTGATATCACGGTGGATAATGTTCTGGTTGTGCAGGTGCTCAAGGCCCTTGCAAGTCTAAATTTTCAGTCAGCAGAGTAACAAGCTGTTGATGTCGATGGTGAAATCTTACCTCGAGACAGATGGTGGCAATTTGATCCTCGCTGATAGAGGGGTTGTTGTCGATGACATCCGTCAATGCACCACCTTCCATAAACTCCATGACAACCCACAGCTCTGAAGCTTCTTCTTGCAGGAAAGCGTCCAAGAAGTTGACAATGTTAGGATGAACCGAGTCCTTCATGACGATAATCTCGTTCACGATCAGCTCCTTGCGGGGCTGGTTACGCAGATCCATCTGCTTGATGGCAACCTGAGCCCGGGGTCCGTTCTCGGCGAGAACTCTCTGCGCAGTCCGCGATGGAGCGTTCTCACGAATCCTGGCGACATAGACAGAGCCGGAAGCGCCCTGACCGATCTTTTTCTGCTTGTTGTACGACTCGAGCGGCTTCTCCTTGGAAACAACTTCGCGGAGCTTGGCCATGACTTCCGTCTCCGACATCGCGGACATGCGCACTTCCTTGCGAGGAGCATCCTCCTTCTTCGTGAGGGCGGCTTCTGCGGCCTTGACAGCGTCGTTCTTGGGAGCACCGGTCGGCTGCTTGGTCGCGATGTTAAGGGGCTTGGGAGCGGCGGGGCTACGCGTCTGACCACTATTACTAGCACCGTTAGGACTACGCGTATGACCTGAACCTTGTCCCGGGGGGTACCTCTGCTGCGAAGACTGCTGGGGCTTGGTCGGAATCTTCGTCTGCGAGCTGCTCTGGTAGCCGTTCTGTGTCTTCGGAGCCGATGGAGCGGGACGCTGGGCGGCCATCTGACGGAGTGATCCCGGAGGTTGTTTGTTTCCGGTAGGTGCAGGCGGCGCCGCGCGAGAAGGATTGTAGCGGTCTTGCTGGGGACGAGCGGGGCTGTTGTCTCTGCTGTCATAACCACCACCGATCTCTTGCTTAGCCATCGGTACGGACTTCTGGGGGAGAGAAGCATTGTAGGCGGCAAGCTCTTCACGCTCCCTCCTCTCAGCTTCACGACGCTGCTCTTCGCGCTCGCGCTGTCTACGTTCCTCTTCCTTCCTGCGACGCTTCTCCTCCTCAAGGCGAGCGTCAGCCTGTGCTTGTTGGTAGGACTGCTGACTATTCCCGCTAGCTTGCGACTTGACGGTGCTGTAGCTGTCTTGGCGCTGGAAACCGTTGGGAGGGCCGGGGCGGGGACCAGCGACAGAAGCGCCGCTAGAAGAGTATCCGGCGAGCTGCTTGTTAGCTTCGGTACCAGGAGTAGGGGTGAGGCTAGAGAACTGGGCGGGGTCCTCAGCGCGCTTAACAAGCTTTTCGGTGTAGAACTCGAGAACCTCGAGGACAGCTTTGGGGTTCTTCTGGTAGTCATCCTTGGTGATAGCGGAGGCTGTGAGGAGCCTCTCCCACTCCTGTGGCAAACCGACGAAAGCACCGCTCGTGGGATCGAAGCCGACGTGAACTCTGTGGGTAAAGTTGGTAGGGTTGCTGACACCGCCCATGCTGGGACAGCGCTGGTAGATGGAATCAATCCATGCGTATACCTCGTCATCCGTCTCGACCTTGCAAATCAGCTGCTTCGTGGGGCCGTCTCGTGGTGGAGATTGGCCGTTATTAGCTGTGGCAGCCGTCCTGATAATCTCGAAAGAGTAGGGGTAGTCTTCGGATCGCTGAATGTTGGTGACATCGCGAAGGAAGATGGTGAACGAGACCTTGGGAGAGTTATTGCTCTTCAGGAAATCAAGCTGATACTCCCTCAGAACCAAGTACTTCTCACTCCAAAACATTCCTTTGAGCATGCCGTCTTCCTTGACCTTGGCCCAGCCATCTTTGATGATATTGTCCTTGCCGCTCTTCTCGTTTCCGGTGTTGTGGCGCTGGATCGGGGTTGCGCCATTGAGGCCGGGCGAGCTCAGGCTCATCTGAGACATGTTGCCAGGTAGACCTTGAGTAGAAGGAGTAAGAGCAAGTCGCGGACGGTCTGCGGGGGGCCTGGGAGCGGGACCAGGGTTCATGAACTGGTCACGGGAGTACATACTATGGGATCTAGAAGTCAGCGTGTAAGATCGTTTGGAACTCGCGATAAATATTATAATTGTAGGAAATGCTCGGCGGTGGACTGGACGCAGGAGGAGAGGTGGTGGGTGCGGTGGGTGGAGGCAGGCAAGCGGGTGACGGCTCCGCAGCAGCGAGACGGCAGGCAAGCGCGGCGGACCAGGGGCAGGGTACAAGGGCGCAACTTACGGCTGTGAGTGAGACGCCATTGTCGGCGTCACCTACGGGCGTGTGGGAGGCGTGGTGTTGTCGGGGTCAGGAGGAGAATGTACCTGCCCGACGTCGAGGGGTCGCTCAGGCCGCGGTTCGGTGGGACAATCGACGACTCGACGCCGCAGCTGCGTGCCGGGAACAAAAAAAAAGCAGCAGCGCGAGCGGGCCGTAGGCGAATGCTTTGAGAAATTATGGCCAGCAAGAGGGAGGCGTTATAGGGGCGGGGGGAGGCGACTTTTAGAGAGCGCGAAGTACGGTGAGGCTCATGCGCGCGACGGCGGCTGTTCGCACCGAGTCAATGCTGCGGGCTGCTGATCCGGCGGGGGGGAAGCAGGCTTGGGCAGCGTTGGCTGTGGCGCTTTGGCGGAGCTTTGAGCGAGCGAGCGAGCAGGGTGAGCGAGTGCACGAACAGTGGAGAGGTGAGCGCGTGCGGGCGTTGCTCAAGTTTTGACAGGGTCGCCGAGGCGGGCGGCATCCCTAGAGCGGAGCGGTGGTTGCAGACTACTCGCGCCCACGCAGTACAGCGCAGTCCTTCTCGAACTTCAGCTACCTAACCGATCGCCGCCGACAACTGGTGCGGCGGCTATGCGCCCGCGTTCCATTGCGATCTCCGCCGCCGCCGCCGCCCTCAGCCCACCCGCCCTCGTCTTCGCGCAGCAAATGGAGCTTGATGCGTTGCGCCCAAGCCCCTGGTTCCCTACCGTGACGCGCGCTGCGCTGTCGACTCCGTCAGGCTGCGACGTGTAGGCGCACAGCCGCCGCGACGCGTTTCAGAAATACTTCGTCGCGAATATAGCACGACGCCGCCAGATAATCCTGCACGCTCATAATAAATCGCTACCGCACCCGCCGTCACGCCGGGGCGTCGGGAAGCTTCGTCGTTGCTGCTAATTACAGACTCTTCCGGCTCCGCAATGCCTCTTCGAAAGCTCAAAAGTATACCCAATGGCATCAGGGCGTAAGGCGCAGAATCCCCACCACGCCGATCCAATGCTCCGTCGCCCATTACAAAAGCTGAAAACCGCCTTGCGCCGCCCTCCGCGAATGGAATGTACACCAGGCCCGCCCGCTATTACCGACTATCAACTTAAGATGCATCACCATTAGCCCGTTCCGCTCCATGGCTGCCGCCGCCACCGCCGATGAATTTCTCCATGTAAGTAACGTAGTCGTACTTGGGCAATTCGCGATCTTCCTGCAGGTCAGGCCCCTTGTGCTCCGGCATCTGCCTGATAAGGTCTTCAATAATCTCGTCCGGCACCAGCGAGTGGCGGAGATCAAGCTCGGTGACGTACGGCTATCTCTGGTCAGCATTTACCTTCTTTTGCAGAGTCTAATAAACATACCTTGCCGTCTGCAACCTCCCTGAAACTCTCGAAGACCTGCTCCGCGTTGTTTTGATCCTCGGTCTCACTGACCATGAATCGAATAAACTGCTCGAAAGACACGTAGTTGCTACCCTCGCTGGTCTCCATGAACCGCTCGTGCATCTCCTCCTCGTCGTACACAAGACCCAGACTGGCGAGCGCGGCCGAAAATTCTAACTCTGTCAACGAGTTACTCATATCACGGTCGAAATGCCTGAAGACAGACTCGAATTCCTCGAGCTGGATGGGTGTGAGGTTGGTCATGTTACGTGCGACCATCTGGTTCTCAAGGAAAGCTAGCTTCTTTGCGACGCTGGCTTTGACCAGACTGAGTTCGTAGTCCAGTTCGTCGTAAGTGTAGGTTGTGAAGTCATTCTCCTCGATATTAGCTTCTTGACATTGCTTGTCGATGCCGGCAATTATTTCCAAGAACTGATCCAATGGTTGCAGGTTCTCGCTGAGCTTCTGCGTATGTTGCCGCTGATCTTCAACGTCACCCTCGAGTCCGGACAAAGAAACAGACAAAGTATTGAGCGCGAGCGCGAGGTCGTTTGCTTTGTCAGCAAATGAGCGACGGAGAGCGTTCTTTATACTGTGCTCACTGTTAGACCGGCTTGGCATGTGCGGAATGGGCAACCTACTCTCTGATCGTCTCGTTGATGACCGAGCTCCTAGCCCGTTCCGCCGTCATCAGTCCGGCCCAGGCCTGGTCAAGCGCTTCCAGGCTCAACTCCGGTGGGGGCGTATACGGTTTCAGGCGGTAGGTGCTGAGCTTAGTCTTGATGTTGCCCAGTAGGCTGACCAGATCAGACTTCTCCGCGACCCATTCCCTCTTCTTGGTTCTTCTGTAGCTCGTGAAAAGCCCTGCCTGATTCTTTGCATCGGCATAGGTTCCGTCGAAAACTGCCTCCTCCCACTCCTTCTTCTGCTCCGCAATCTGCCGCAGCAGTTCCCGCATCCGACGCTCGAACGAGTTCTGCATCTCCCAAGCACCCTGCATGCTCTGCACAAATTTCTCGACGCGGCGGCCGGCATTCTCGACTTTCTCCATTTGCGAGAAAGCGTGGAACCAATAGGCGATGTAGGTCATGAGAGAGCGCTCGTCGGGCTTTGCAACATCGCACACATCCTCGACGTCGAGAAGGTCGGGGATGCCGATCTCGTTGCTTGCGATCTCGAAGGCGAGCTTCATGTTACCGTGGTGGTCGTTCTTGTCAAGGGCGTCATAGTCGATAAGGTCGGGACGGTGAATGTCGAGCAAGGCGCAGCTGCGAGTCTTTGTTAATACCAATGAAGTCTATTCTATGCCAGAGTTGATGGACATACAAAGCCAGGCCGTCGTTCCAACTTGAAGAGAAATCGCGGACCTCGACGTCATCATAGCAGGCGGTTTTCCTCTGACACCAAAGCAGCAAACCCTCCTTCGCACTGAGACCCTGGTCGGAGATGTCGCTGATGGTGAAGCGGAGAATGAGTGTCCAGATCAAGCCCAATATGATCTTGCGGTTGCCGTCTACCACATCCTCCGCGCCCATGTTGACCAGCTGAATACTCCGCCCCTTAATAAAGTCCAGCGCCTTGTTGACATTTTCGAACTTTTGCACGCGCAGCTTGGGCTTGGAGGCATATTTGCCGAGGGATTCCTGAGAAAGGATCTCGAGCAGGTGGATGAGGAGGGTGCCGTCGGAGAGGTCGGTACACAGGTCCTTGATGACCAGGCCGCGGACGGAAATCTTGCTGTTCAGCCTGCAGGCATGGGCGCGTCAGAAACGGGGCGCGCCTGCGGAGGCAAGTGGGGGGCGAGCGACTCACCATTTGGTAAAGGTCTTCTGCTGGACGATGACCCACTGCTGCTCAAGGGGAGCCATGGTGGCTGCGCGGCATTGGAAGCAGCGCAGGGCGACAGCGGGGGAGTTGGGCGCAGGGAGCAGCGAAAGCGGTGACAGTAGCGATGCTGTGTTGACAGCGGACTGCGCGGTCAACAATAGAGCGGCATGGGACCCTGTCCGGAGCGGCAATGCGAGAGTCGAGCTCCCGTTGGCTGATCCCCGGCCGCCGGGCAAGCGCTTTAGGGAGGCGCGTGCGTGGACGGACGCGCCGCGGCAGCGCCGATCCCTGTCGTGCGCCTGCTGCTTCTGGCCGAGCCCAGCCAAGCAACCTGCCTTTTCGCCTGTTGGCAGCGAGGTGCTGGGCTGAAGTCATCGTCTCCGCCGGCTGCCTTGTGACTTGAGCCTGCATTTCTGCGGCTGCCCGGCTGGCCAGATCTTCTTATTTGTGCTTGCCCCTGAGCGGAAAGACTTGTGGGATAGCAGCCGCGCGCAACCCCCCGTCATCCGCGCGCCAGCCCTATCAACAATGGCCGTTGGCAGCACCGCCTCGCTGCCCTACCACGAGCCGGGCATCGTTACCATCCTTATCCAATCGTCATTCCTCGTCGTTCTCAATGTCATCAATGTCGTCTTGGACAACACCGTTTACTGCGGCCTTTTGGGCCAGATCTTCATTGGCGTGGCCTGGGGAACTCCAGGGGCGAAGTGGCTTGCGGAATCGACAGAAGAGGTAATCGTGCAGCTTGGGTATCTCGGCCTCATTCTGCTTGTATACGAGGGTGATTTTCCGACCACTCCTCGCTATCGAATGTCCCTGACCTCAAACAGGCGGCCTCTCTACCTCGTTTGCCTCGTTGAAGGCCAATTTGCTCCTCTCTACTGCCGTGGCCGTGACCGGCATCGGCATTCCTATCGGCCTCTCTTTTACAATGCAAGCTTTAGTTGGCGCAACACCGCTGCAAGTCTTTGCAGCAGGCGCTGCGCTATGCTCGACAAGCTTAGGAACCACCTTTACCGTCCTTGCTACAAGTGGTCTCACCAAATCACGTCTTGGAGTGGTACTGACCAGTGCTGCCATGATGGATGACGTTGTTGGCTTGGTCATGGTCCAAGTCATTTCCAACCTTGGTGGGCCAGCTTCATCATTCTCTGCCACCACCGTCATTAGGCCAGTTTTCGTCTCGCTGGCATTTGCCGTGTTAATTCCGCTTGCTTGCTGCCTGATAGTCAAGCCTGCTACCGTTTTCCTGAACAAGCATCGCGAGGCAAATCCTACCGGCTCAGTGCAGAAGCTACTGTCGCTTCACCAACTTACCTTTATAATCCACGCAGTCATCCTGTTTGGCTTTGTCGCCGGTGGCACCTATGCTGGCACGTCCAATTTATTCACTGCCTATCTCGCCGGTGCATCTATCAGCTGGTGGGACGCTGAGATGCCTCATCTACCCGCCGAAAGACCCAGAAGCACGGACGCCGCACAAAACAGCAGGCAATCTTCCGCTGCCATGGCTCCCAACGATGCCTCCCAGGGAAGCGAGAGAGCAGAGAGCGTGAGAAGCTTCTCGTCGACCCATCTTTCTGGCCTCGCAATTTACGAGCGTTATTACCACCAAGCTGTGGAGAAGATTCTGAAGCCGCTCTTCTTCGTAAAGCACCCCTGTCGAATTATCCTCACATTTCTGACAACTCATCCTAGGCATCCATCGGCTTCTCCATCCCCATTTCTCAAATGTTCACAGGTTCAGTTATCTGGCGTGGTATCGTCTACACCATATTGATGCTTTTCGCGAAATTTGTATGCGGTCTTTGGCTTGTTCGCTTCTCAATCTCGCCGTACATCCCAGAAAATCTCAAACTCAATAAGCTCCGGCTGCCGTCTATGCCCCACCTTTGGGGTGCATCGACGGAGAAGAAGGGCAAATCGGCGCGGAAGAAGGACCAAAATAGGAAGCACAGCCACGCGGGCACTACCGAACCTGAAAGCTCAGAGCAACAGATCTTTCAGGTCCAGACATCTGAACGAAGCGAAAATGAGACAACCGACCATCCCGGGTCACAGCCTGCCCAGGACGCAAACTGTGATATTTCCGCTCCAACGGCGCGGCACACTTCGCCTGACCCCAAGAAGCCCATCTCCCTGTATCCGGCCTCAATTATCGGAGGCGCGATGGTAGCACGCGGTGAAATCGGGTTCTTGATTTCCTCAATCGCGGAGAGCAAAGGAATTTTCTCTTCCGCCTCTGCTTCTGCGTCGTCGAATGGTCCAGATGAGATATTTCTTGTCGTCACATGGGCGATCATGCTGTGCACGATCATCGGACCATTAACTGTCGGATTATTGGTCAGACGCGTTAAGAAGCTCCAAAAACCAGACGACAATGCCGTTGAAGGGAGGAGAGATGTCCTTGGTGTCTGGGGCGTTGAGTAATGTCAACGGACACCGGACATTAGAGCATCTGTCATTGCGCGCAAATGTGCTGGCATCCCAGTCTCTTGAAAAATGAACAGTTCGTTTTAATATTTGACGATATCAGAATGGTTCTGCCAAGTGGATAGGAAGCAGATAGGCATGGATGAAAAAAAAGATATGCCCTCACTCTACCTTTTCTCCCATCACATCATTTTTCCTGCATGTTAAATGCTTCATTCAAATTCCTTTGGTGCATGATGTTGTAACGCAGCATTCACGTTAACAGGACCGACTTTGGGCCGCTGCGGAACATGCGTTATTTGGCGGCGCGAAACGGCGCGGCGTGCAATCTACAGGCGCTCGCAATTTCGCGTAAGGGGTTGGAGGGGGTACGAAAAGGAAAAAGAGTTATCATAATTTATAACGTGCACATGGAATCAGGCCCGATCATCCAATCCTTCCCTTGGCTTCCAGAAGCCAAAATAGATTGCGGGATGACCAGGGGCATTATAGGGGGTCGACCAGGGAGTGGCGCATGCACTCTCTCTTTTCCGTGGCTGCACAGGTCCGCTAGCGCACTGTCATCTCACATTTCTCCAGGGCCCAGTTTATTATTATTTTCTTCTCACGACGCTGTCGGCTGTCGCGTGGGAGGGAGAGAGCCGTGTGACGAGCGGATCAAAGGGAGGTAGCGTCGTCGGAGGAAAATGGTGAAGAGCGGCAAGAAAGTGACGGCATGTAACCCCGTTGCCCCAGTTTCCCGCGCACATGCCCATACCCCTGGACTCTTCTATCAGTGGCCCCTGCGTCCACGTTCAGTGGCGGGCGCCGGCGCGCACCCGGCCGAACTTGTGAGAGAGTTCCACGTGCCCCCTTGTCGAATTCTTTTGCCGTCTTCGCTTCAGCTCATTCGCGTCCCGAGAGTGCGCTTAGTGCACTTTGTTCTTTCTTTCTTTTTTCACCCTCGAGGATCGCGCCAATGGCGTTCCGGAGCGGTTTCGTAGACTGGAGTTGCCGCGGCTTCGTGGGAAGGGACGGCTGATCAAACGCGATGGTGAAAGAATGATGGCAGTGCAAGAACATCGTGGTGGTAGGAGGTTTCGTCTCGCGGGCGGTCCGGAGCAAGACGTGCGGCGCCACGAACGGAGGTCCAATCGTTCCAGGTTTCGTGCGGGACGACGGTGTCGGTTGACGGTGATGATCGTTTTGACACTTGCCTGTTCGAGGTAGGAAGTTTCCTCTTTGAGCACTCCGGCGTGCGTGATGGCTGTGTCGGTTGTTGTGGGGTGGGACGATGGCGTACTTTGTGTTTTTTCTCTTGCAGCGTCATCAGCTTATCTTCACATTGTGCGACGAGGCTACTGCGGGAATAGTTGAATGCTGCTGAAGTGATCCGGCAGAGGCACGCCAGGGGAACATTCCTGAGGCGACGCGTTTCTCTTGTTCGATGAGACTGCGGTGTTTCGTGTGGGTTAGCGGGATTTCGCAAGCGTCCCCCTAGTCAGCCGATTCTCGAGAGGGCATGTTTGAGGATGTTGGAGGGGCCGCGATGAGCGTTCCGGGATGGGTTGAATGGACCATCAGTTGGCAGGCCGAGGCGCACTAAAGGCGAGAGGCGCTTCTGCGTATGCTGTGAGGTAGAAACTCACTTGTGACACTTTTACAGCCTCTATCGCTCTAAAAACTATGATTCCGAACAACGGAAGGATGGGATCATTGAATGCCATGTGGACCTCGATGGGGATTTGAAGCATTCGTCCGGACGTGAATGTTACTAGTGGCCGTGAACACTAATGTTTGGATGGGTGCTTAATTCCCCATGAACTTGCATGCCATTCTCTTTCGTTCCTTTTTAAACTCAATTGTCGAACTCTTCTGTCATCTTGGCTCATTGGTGCTATGGTGTTATGATGATATTCCCACTCTTCCGTAGAACAGGTTCATGTACTGGACGAAACCAGCTGCCCCCTAACCAAAAACGCGAACGCTTCAATTCTAAATTTAGTCATCTTGTACCCAAGAATTGAGAAAGCTCATCTTGAAGAGGCAACAGAATCTGCTCAATAGCCGCTTGTAGAAAATTTGAGTCCTGAAGAGTCCCACTTGGATCTGGGAAACATCTTAGACAGTGTAAAATAGCACTTTGGAATGCAGCGGATAGGTCTTCCTGCTCGGCATCGTACCAACCGTAGGCAAATGAGAGCAAAGCGAATGATTTATCGTAGCCTGTATGCGAGCTCGCGGGCAATTGCAGTTCGCAAGGCTTTCCGAAATACAGCTCCAGGAGGATAACGCCCAAGGAGAGTAGAGTGGCGTTTTTACTGTTGAATCCTTGGCTTTTTGCTGTAGGAATCTCATATGCGAACTTCTGCGTAACAAGAGGATGTTCAAGATCCACTGAGCATTGTGATGATTGAGTTTGATAAAACATAATGTCCCGCTTATTCCACTGGTCGCTGACCCACGGAGAGGCATGTAGGTGCAGGATCGAAGAAGCAATAGTAACGGCCAAAGTATAGCGTTCTCTTTTGCTTAGCCGTATTCTACCACCACTTTGAAGAAGATCCTCTAATGTGACAGTGTCCGCCTTTCGTGAGAACCGGAGACCGTCCATGTGAGCCGGATATGCTCCCCGAAGCCTGCCATTTTCCATTAAGAGGCCAATGCACTTCGTTTCATCACTCTCAAAATCCCGAACTACCGAACAAAGGTCCTTTATGTCTCTGTAATGAGAGTTCTCGCCTTTGGTCCGCGAAGGAGATTGCGGAGATCTCGGGGAATGTGGTGGGTTTGGGGAGAAGCTGATCCTGCGCCGCGGCTGGACTGCGAGATTGTCCATGCTCACTGAAAGGTCATCTTCATCTTCTGGGAACGAGATTTGTGCTTCCTTGACGACCCATGATAAGGACTTATCTACGAATGAAACAGTGAAGGTAGTCCCCGGCCTGCACGCTGTCTTCCGCCATCCAGGCCTGAGATTGAGTTCACGGCGCTCGAGATGCAAGTTCGTAATATGCGATTTCCGGCAAGAGCAGCTGAATGCACCCACTAGGGTCTGGTGGAGTGTCTTGGCATAGGCCTGGATCTTTTGCACCTTCTGTGCTGTGGAAGGCTTCGAGCTCTTGCGGTATGGTTCCAATCTCTCTGATTTGTCCGTAAAGCGCTCCAATTCCTTGTTGCATTCGTCCAACTCCTCAAGTAGGCGTTTCACCTTCTTTTTGTTCATCGAGAACTTGACGCGTTTTCTGAATTCAAATTTCTGTGTCATTTTTGGCTTGTTGGCGATGAGCATGGCCTCAAGGTCGTTCCGGGTAACATCGATAGTACGCTCCAGGTCGAGCTTTTCAGCTATGGCTCTCATAATCTTTTCCACGTCCTGTATCGTTTGGTGGTAGGCGTCGTAAGATTCGTCCAGCTTGAGCTTTAGCTTCCTTGCCATCTCGGGGTCCTTCCAGAGCTCGCCATGGGGCTCTGCAATCATCTCGGCTAACTCATATTCGGTGGTGATGGGAGCAAGCAATAGACGAAGTGTTTGCTCGTAGTGCACATGCTGGTTCCGTAGTTTGCGTATGTACTGGGGCAAGTAGTTTTCCCACTTTACAAATGCCTTCACCGGATCCAGGCCCTCGTTGTAGTCTTCCAGCGCCGATATGACAAGAGGCAATACAGCCAGGACCAGGCCGGCAACTTCAACGCCACTCATCTCCGCTGTCCAGAAGCAGAGATCGAGGAGGTGGGATCCAATGCGGACGGAGAGATATGGCTCAACGGCTATGCCGTAGGCTCCAGTTGCCTCTGAAATATGCAGACTGCTTGAGGGGAATTGATGGGCACCGATTCCTGGCTTTCTTTTGTTTCTGGCCCCCACGGAAGCTGTGACGAGCCTGAGAGTGACGTGCCGTGCCGTGTGGCTGCTGGCCTCGCAATATCACAGCTTTGAGGCGGAAGGCTGGGAAGGAGGCATCACTGGAGTGGCTAGGAGAGCTGAGAATGTATGGCTCTTGCAAGAGAGAGAGTCCGATGGCTGGAGGCTTAGAAATGGCGGTGCTCAGCCACAGAAAGCTGCCGGGACATATAAGCGCTTGCCCTTTTCGGGAGCGGGGGCCGCGTCGATCGTCCCGCCCCACCAGCCCGTACCCCATCCCATCCTTCACCCTGCCTACTTGAAGCTGTTCTACCCATCAGAGATGTTCCGGGCGAAACAGGCAGTCAGGTGCGATGACCGCCATCAGACACGGCACAGCGGCTTGTTTGCGCAGCTTCCGACTGCTAGCAGCTGCCCTGGAAGGCGGTGATGCGGCCTACCGGAGCCTGGTCGACTCATCCAATCTCGAGGACGAATATGGTCGTTTTCGCGTCTGGGCCGGCAATCTTGGTGCTCAACAGAAAGGCCACAGCTCCTTGGACTACCGCCTACGTGACAGCCCGCTGCTTCAATCCAACGTCCTGAAATTGCTGCACGAGCTGGAGAACAACCTGGAAGAAGCCCGGGCTGTGATAACTGGAGCTAGGCTTCCATATGAGCAACAAGCAGTCAGTGGCGATTTTAGTGATGATAGCGCCTCGGAAGACTCGGAAGACGACGAATCCAGCAGCGAAGAGGGACGGCCCAGGTTCGAGCTGCAGCAGAGGATGTTTGAGATCGTCGACATTGTCAGCAACCTTTATCGACTTTCCATCAGGATACGTAGCCCCACCGTGAGGACGCGAGCTTTAAAGGCGGCAACCTACCGACTAGTCGACCCTGAAACTGGAGTGGACGTGTTCAGCCAGTATGCTGAATTTGACAAGAGATACACAGAAGAGGCTCTCGCACATCTCAGGGCAGAAAGAAAGCATGAGGATGTCGTCTATCTTGTCGAACGTCTGAGCAGAGCAATCACAAGAAGACGCCAGCAGTTTAAGTACTGGAAAAAGCACCGAGACAAGCTCTCCAATACCTTCGAGTCTGGAGATACCACTTCTCATCCTGTCAACGATGATACGAGGCCCCAGCATCAAGCGGTTATGGATACGCCCGATGACCCTGTACGTGCTACGTTATCTCCCGAGATTCATCTCAAAGCGCCCCCGAGTGAAGACCAGCCGAGGACTCTTCTTTCCGGCACTGAAGCAACAGCACATCATCGAACCTTAGATGATGCGGTAGACAGCCAATCGGTAACTTCAGTTGCCACAACCGCGCGGGATCTCGATGGCCACGGCATTGAACTTCCGCCTCCGCCTCGTTGCGCGGACGGGGAGAGAGATTTTGAGTGCCCCTACTGCTTCGTCATTTGTCCCGCTCGATACGGTCGAATGAGATCTTGGAAGTAAGGTGCAATTAAATCCATCTAGAGTAGCTCATCTAACGTTACGACAGGACACATGTACTGCAGGACCTGCAGCCGTACGTATGTACTTACAAAGACTGCGCTGCGTCGGATCAAATGTTCCGAAGCCGTCGTGAATGGCTTGACCACGAAAGCTCCACCCACAGAAGAGTTTGGCGATGCCCAGGCCATCCTGACGCTGTATACTGCTCTGAAGAGGGACTCATAAATCACCTGGATAGCTCGCATGATGGCAGTCTTGGTGGGATGCAGGTACAGCAAATGATCAGATTGGCTGAGGTTTCGACCAATGATACAAGACAGCGCTGTCCGATTTGCCTTATCAGTGTCGATGACACAGGGATTGCTGGTAACATGAACAACCACATCGCCAATCATCTGGAAAGACTTGCTTCATTCGCGCTTCCTAGATTCACCGATGCTGATGAAGACAAATCCGGCGTCAGTATGCATGCCTCCGATGGAAGAAGAAGCTCTTCGGAGAGATCCGAAGCTACAAGCAGCCGGTGGTCCATTGACACCGCATCCCACCCCGAAAGCGCGAAGCAAGATACAACCCACTCGACTGGTGGCACTGGTATGACCTCTAACGGAACGCCTGACTTCCAGGTCTCTCAAGAGGACCAGGCATCGATTTTACACGGACTATCTGCAGATGCAGTTGAGTCATTGCCCGATGCTTCTGGCGAAAAAATGGCACAGTTCATTGAATACACCAGGCGTTCGGTGCTTGAAAGAGTTGGAGAAATCCAGGGAGAAGACAATTCAGATCAGCACGCATCCAATGTGTTCCAGATCCATCCACTTGATGAGCCTAGAGAAGGCTTCAGGGAAGATCTGGGGCCGAACAATTCTGGAAGTGCGAATCAGTTCTACAGGATACGCTTATACAGCCTGCCAAAGACGATGAAGGAAAGAAAAGAATTTTCCGACTATCTCTCCTCCTTGGGAGCAAGTCTTCGCCTTGGTCCAAATTTCGAATCCCGGGGCTATGCCATGTTCCGGAGTCAGGAAGACGCAGAGCATGCATTGACAGGCTTTGACAGATCCAGATACCCTGACGTCATATTTAGCTACGAGAAAGATGGGGAGGAGCATATGGATGGTACTGTTTCTGCTCAAGATAATGTGGCAGCTGAGTTCGATGCTGGAGCGTTTCTGGACCTGCTTAGCAGGTGAGTGTATTGACAAGTTTCAGAGTGCAATTTTCTAACTTCTGGTCTAGGACCCTCAGCAAACCGGAAAATGCCAAGTACATTGCATGGGCCGCGGATGGTAGAACATTCTGTGTTACCAATGAAGAGAGCTTCGCCCAGGACATTTTACCAGAATTCAGGCTCGAATCATTCGCCCTATTTAGGGACCGCTTGTTGGCCTGTGGGTTCCGCCAGCAGTTTGGGCAACAGTTGAGATTGGATGGGGAGTGGGCAAGGCCCACCAGCATCTGGTACCATAAACACTTCCAGCGCGACAGGCAAGAGCTTAGTGGCCGGCTTTCATTTTTTGCAAAACTTCAGAGATCGTTTTCCAACACGAAGGGGCGTCCACTTGTAAGCCAGCTAAAGACTGACATTAGGACTTTTTCCACCAAAAACCCTAGATCAACGTTTATTGTGAAAGTCGTCTCCGATATGCCGACTGTTTCGGACCTGTATCTCAACGGATGGCTACAGAACCCTTCTTCTGCCGCGTTAGATGTCTATTCAAAGACCTCAAGCGAGGAAATCAACCAGAAGATATCAATGCTCCAGCACGATATTACTATGCTGGATGTGGATGCTATCGTCAACGGGACTGGGCCGGATCTGAATACCGGTGCCTCGGATTCAATCAGCTATTGGATTCACGAAGCTGCCGGACCGGACCTCCTGAAAGAATGCAAAAGTCTTCCATCATGTCAGATGGGGCAAGCGGTGATGACCTCCGGCTACAACTTACCATGTCGGAAGATCATTCATACCGTACGACCGCACTACTTCCAGGCCTCACGTTCTGTTAAGCACGACGAGTTACTCGCAAGCTGTTACCGAAGCTGTCTCAAAATCGCAGTGGAGAAGAGGTTAAAAAGCATTGCATTTCCATGTCTCAGTGCCGGTGGTTATGGCTTTCCGGGTCGAGAGGCTGCAGAAATTGCGCTTGCAACTACACGTGCATTCCTTGAATCGGGCGAAGGTGATAAACTGCAGAGAATTGTGTTTTGTGTCTACAAAGATATAGACGTGCAGTTGTACAGAACACTCATCCCGCTGTTCTTTCCACCAACCACATCGCATTTAGACTCCTCCAAGGAACAGCAGATCAGTGAGGAGAGTCCGGAATCTATTGACGAGGACATCCTAAGTGAAACACCAGGCAAAGAGGAAGATGTACTTCGAATGGAACTTGGCACAACAGAACCAAGTAAGACAAGAAGCTCCACATGGCTGAGCGAGTCTGTGGAGAGCCTGAGCCGTCTCACGGGTGGGCCTCCTCTCTGGGCATGCTGTAAGTGCCGAGCCAGGCCAATGGAAACTCCAAACTGTCTGGTGTGCTACCACGACCTTTGCAACACCTGTGAAGCAGAAGGTTCTGGTGTCAACACCCAGTCCCTCTCAGCTCTACCACATTTATTCCTTGTGTTCCTCCAGCCATCTTCCAGTATGTTGGAAGAATCTGAGCAAAGTGGTTTGTCTTTCCTTGATGGGCAAGATCTCATAAGTCTTGAAGATCAGAACAAAGCCTCTGTGAGGTCTCGGCCAAATAGCCCGGCGCGGAATTACCGCCCGACGTATGTAAAGGCTCATCGTAAGCATTTGTCTTTGGACACTTTGTTCTATTATGATCTTCCGTTTCAATTTGATGATGTAAGTATCACACGGTACCTCTGACTTCAGAGTATTCTGACATTTTTGCAGCATGATCAGGATCACATCATCATTACACGAGAACTCAGTGAAGAACAATCAGCTATAATATTCGAGCATTCACGTCGCCATCGCCGAAATCTGCCTTCTCTCATTCGCACGCGGATACATCAAAATCCCAGGAGCAACGTGCTGACCATCCGCATTGGCTCCGACGCCTCGTTCAACAAACAAGATCGGCCGCCGGGTGCCCCAATCTTCCTACCAGAGCCCTTCATCACCGCGGATCACTGTGACTTCTACATTAAAGATAGCTCCCAATGGATGCTCGAGATCAACCGTGGCTCCGGTAGCACCTTCCTCAACGGCCGTCGCCTCGTGCGTTTGCCCGCCGCACCGGTTGATGATGGCGGTGCTCCACCAAGGGAAGAAGACGACCAGCAGGCCACGCCGGTGCTGCCCCCCCACGACGAGCGCGGCTACTTCATCCAGAGTGGCGATATCCTGGGCCTCGGCGAGAACGACAACGGCAAGCCCGTCTTCCTCTTCCGTGTCGAGGCGGGCAACGTGAACGGCAGCGAGCACGAGCTGTGGGAAGAGGCCGAGGCGCGCGCTTCGCGCTACGGCTTCCCGACCATCGGCCTCGATGAGGGAGGCCAAGACGCCTTCGGTGGCGACCCTGCCGGTGCCGTAGGCGACAATTCGGACTCCGACCTGGACGATGCGGACGTGGATGACCCAGAGATCACGTCGGGCTACAGGATCATCGACGCACCGACGGCAGAAGGTATGAAGACTACGCATATACCTGAACAGGCGCGCGGCGCAGCCCGCTGGACCCGGATTGAGCGCCGCCTGGTCAATCCGGACGCGCTGAAGGAGGCTGGTCTTTTCTTTGAAAATAGGGTTAATTTTATGCTGGTGTTCAGAGAGTTGTCGCCGGGGGAGGTGCGTCGATTGGCACAGCGCACGCGGAAGAGCAGGGCGGCGAAGGCGGAGACCATGTTCACGCAGAAGGAGAGGAGGCGGAATCAGAGGAGGGCGAAGGAGCAGAAGAAGGCGGCGAGGGATCGGAAGAAGGGATTGGTTGGTTGAGATGGAGTGAGGGGGCTGGCGACATAGCAGGGGCAACGTGTGGCCCAGTGGATCCCAGATGTGTGGAGAAGGTATGCGGGAGCAACCACCTCGGTGGCAGTGAGAAAGGTGCCATGCTATAACCAGAGCCGCTTGGCGGTGAACAGAGAAGTATTCATAACTTGCTTGACGGTTCAAAGAGCTTTGGAATGTAAACGCGTGTGATCATGGGTCCTTTGATTTCCCTTCTGTCCGGTGTGCTATCTCAGATAAGCCATGTCCTCCAATACACCAAGCTCTGTAGAATCAGTCCATTTCCCGCCTGCAAGGGCCTTCCATGATGTGGTGAAACCGTGCCAGGCTTGATGCTCATCATTATCGTGTCGGAAGATATCTCCCGGTCGTCGATGGTTTTGGAAATCACAAAGTGGGAAAACTAGCTCCTGGGACGCTGGCTCGCCAGAGGAGAGGGGTCCGGTCTAAAAACAGCAGTGGCAAAAGCAGAGGCTGGTCGCGTTGACGATAGCGCAGCCCGAATCACCCGCAGCCGGCGTGATCGCGCCCCCTCGCGATCTGGCAGAGGTCGATACAGTCATACCTCGCAGTATCCTGAGGCATCGGAGAATTTTTTGTCAGCCCTAACCTATTTTAGTATTTTGGTTCGGTGAAGAATCTTGGACTTATCTCACCGGCAAGCCTTGTCAAAAAAGCAAGCGTTGAGTCTGATCTTGGGGGGGCTGCTGAGTCCATTTGCAGCTTGGGATAGGTCAATTCTGAGTTGCAAAGAAATGCGGTGAGTTCTTTGATTTTCTATGCGGGTGATTTGCTATTCTGAGTACCGCTTTCAGTAGATTTCTCACTAACAGACTTAGCACATGTTGGAATGGAGCCAAAGGACGGAACGCGTCCAGGTACTCCATATTGCTAAGGGGTCTCTTATACCCCCACCCCATGATGCTAGGGTTGGTGGAACTGGCGGATATTTCTAACAGCACATTACCTACGGAAGTCTTTGAAGAGCATGAGAATGAAAGCCAGGATGACGAGACAGCTCACAAGTTTGTGATTCATAAAAGGAAGCTGGAAGATTGTGAATCACTGATTAATCTTGGCCCAGCCTAGAAGATATGCCTGAATGGACGACATTTTGTGCTAAGCCTTCTGAAAGCCTTTCCGAACCTGAAATTTTGAACGTTTCACCTCAAGAAAAAGGTGCATGTATCCCACAAAACCGGTCATGGATGGTGAGTAGCCTAGTAACCGCCGGTAATTCGGACACGACTGCTACTAGTGGCCGTGCTAGGTCTATGAGAAGGAATCAGGAAGGTAGTCGAAATGGTCTCAGATACGGGGAGGATGGAGAAGATCTCCTCACTGCTACTGGCAATGGGCTTGCTGGTCAAGGCCGATGTGTCGAACACAGTAACCGATGAGGAATGAGTGGCAACGGGTCCGAGGTTATTAGTGCTGGAATAGTTGATGTGGAGATGAGGAGCATTCACTCTCGCGAAGTGGGTCGTGACAGACTTGTCCCTAGAAGACTTGTCGGAGCTGACAATGGCCAAGGACTCGGAGGCGAACGTACCGTCGCTGGCGGTCAGAGGGGTGGTGAAAGTCGGCGTCACAGTCGCGAGAAGGGTGGTTGGGCTCGTGTAAATAGTGAGCGTGACCACGGGCTCGTTGGTTAACGTCGAAGTGTTGAGTAAAGTGAACGACAGGGACGAGGTGGGGCAGGGCTTGTAGCCAGGGGCTTCAACGCCGGCGGCATGCTCGGCGTGGTTGCTGGTGCTGTCGACGGGCTGGTACACGCTGGTGGTGGTGTATAAGAGATTGGCGTCAACGCTGGCGGCGACGCTTGCGCCACTGGGTATGCCAGAGGCAGTCTGGACGCTAACCAAGGCCGAGTTGGGGAGGGTTGTGAAGATTTCGTCGGACGACCAAGGCTCGGTGACAGCGCTGTCTGCACCGCGCTCAATGAGAGGACCGCGAGGAGCAGCAGTGACCATGTCGAGCAGAGCGACGATGGCCAGGATGGCCAGGTTGAAGAAGTGCATGTTGGATCGCTAATGCTTCTTGTGAGCAGTGGAATTAGGGGTGGTAAAGTGAAAGCACCTTGCTTCTACCTGTCTGTTAGGGCTTAAGTTGAAGTACTGAGGTTGCCAAAGAGGCGGAGTGTTGAGTGTGAAAAGCCGAGAGGAAGCTGGAGTGTGGGTGAAGTGTCGGTGGAGGGCTCAGAAGGAAAAGCGGCTCTTATAGCCGCAGATGGATGCTGAAAAGGGAAGCAGCGCCCTTGTGCACTTTACTAGGTCGTCAATCACCTGCTATGTCCCAAAGTAGGGTATGCAGTGGTCCCCACCTGAAGCGCCACCCAATAGCCTCCAGTCAACCGCTGAACCTGAGCCTTAAGATTCATAAGAATGCATTCTTGAGCGAGCAACGCGTACGATAAGTGGCTCAGGGCACCACGCCATTATCTTAATGGCCATTGTGGGAAGGTAATGGGCTCCGAGCACCGGTCCAACCACACTGCGACTGCTGCGCATCGCCGCGGCAGCTTCGGTTATGAAATCTTCACAAGGTGTTTAAACTCATCTCGGGACAGACGCGGAGCTCTATTGCGTTGAACTGATGTCTTCTGACAATCAAGATCAACGCTGTAGCTTGGCTTATGCTTCTTGAAAGGCTCTTAGTCTTGTATACTTTCTCTGTGATCCTCATTCTCCATTCGTACCAATGCTGCCTTATGACCCATTGGAAGAGGGCTTTTGTCGAAGAAGACCCGCAACTCTATATTAAAAGTAGCTGAACCGCGCGTCCTAAATTGAGGATTATGCAATTGTTGCCTGCATGAAAGCAACAACTCTTGCACACTCCCCCATTGCCAGGACCTGTACGTAATCTTGTTTCGCTGCTCCAAAGGGGCCTCTCCTACCTTTTCCGACCCTCCGCCAAGCCACTCAAAGCCCAATCCTCCAGACCGCCCAACCAAACAATCCCGAGATCACTAAATGGAACCCCACTGCCCATGCCATCGCATACAGATACTTCGGGCTAAATACGGTCCAGATGAACAAATGCGTCCTCAACACCGCACACGCTACCATCACGCTCACCATCGCCGCTCCCATCCACACCGTCAGGCGTGCAAAATGCAGGAACCATATCCCCTCGACATCTTCTCCCTCCGCTACCTCCTCCCCAACGTTCTTCAGCCCCGGTAACGCGCTAGGCTGTAACGCGACCGCCACCCTCCCCGTCGCCTGGCTCCTCTTCACCTCTGCCCACTTTTCCCTCTCCTTCTCGCGCATAATCCGCCTCAGGGCTGCGGATCCGCGACTCCAGCGCGCGGCATCCAGCAGCCCCAAGACGGAAGCGGACGTCCAGTAGATTGGACCCGCCCAGTTCGACACGAACAGCAGGATGCCGACAGCAACGACGTTGTAGCCGCTGACGCCGTTGTAGGCATTGGAGAGGTCGATACTGGAGATAGCGTTGGAGTTGCCGAGGGCGAAGAATGACGTGTGCGCGAGCAGCAGCGCCGTGAGCGAGTGCTCTGTCGGCGAGGGATTGAGCTGTGTGAGGAAGTGCTGCTGGACGCGGAAGAGGAGGAACAGCGGGATATTAGAAGCGCGGGTCTGCGTGAGGAGGATGAGGGCGAGGAAATCGTGGAGGGCGTCGACCACGAGGCCTCCAGATCGCCCCTTACCTTCAGCGCTTTCACGGAGAATGACCCAGCCCATGCCGACAAAGGAGCCGATGAAGACGCAGCGGGTGAGTTTGACCAGGTTCAGGCCCTCTAGGAACGCCATCGCGGCTGGACTGGCGCCGCGCACCAGCTCGGGCGCATCTCTCGCAGTGAAGCTCAGTTTGAAGAGGAAGGCCACGGCGCACAGTAGGAAGGCATTTCCCACAGCAAATGTTTGGAGCTGTCTGCCCTGGCTAGTAGTCGGAAAGCGGCGGGTTAAGTGGGTTTTTATACGCATTGTCAGATGCAGATAAGTGATGCTGACCAAAGACCAAAGCACCACTGGATGCGTCATAGCCACACTGTGCACCACGTCCGGCGCACCTGCGTACTTCTGGCCTGTCTGGTTCCAACGCCGCGTAATGCGATGGCAGATCAGCAGCGCCGCAATGGGAAGGACCACACGCGGGACATTGGTCTTCCGGGCCTTGAGTATGAAGAGAAGGGCGAACCATGCTGATGTTGTCCAGTACCAGAAGTGCTGCTCCTCTTCAACATAGCTGCTTGCGAACATCATGACTCCGTAGAGACCAGTAACAATGGTGTAGAAGACTCCAGTGGCCGTGGCTGGACAGAAGTTCGGGGCGATGAGGCTGATGGCAATAACAGTGCTCGCGGACGCCAGCAAGGCGCCAACAATAAGCAGGGTTACGTTGTAATTACTTGCTGTGCTGCTCAAGGCTTTTTGAGCAGCGCGACAGAACTGCTGCAGGTCAGATGCTGTTTGCAGAATTACGCTCGATATCCTTACCTCAAGTGCGGTAGTCACAATGTCCCCGGAGGCCGGGGCATTACCCCGCGCGCTTTCGATGAGAGTCGCAACCTTGAGCCACTTACAAGCGAGCTCATCGCCCGTAGATCTGGCCGATTCACACTTTGGGAGGAAGGAGAGATCATTGAAAGGGGCAGTGGGGAAGGTTGCCGCGGCAATATCCAATATTTGATATGCGTTCCTGAGGAGCAACTGAGCGCCATCATTTCCTGGTTCTCGATTAATACCGCAGGATGTACTCTAAGGTGGGCAGCATACCATTCGACCACAAAGGAAGAAAGTCCGGGATGAAGACTCCCAAATTGTTGAGTGACACTGGGAAACCTAAGAGACCAGCAAGAGTGGGCGCGATATCGGACTGCTCGACCTTGGTGTAGTAATCAAATTCGTGGCTCGGAGATGTCGGGCATGGCAGACCCTTCGATAACTTCTTCAGCTTAGGAGACATAAAGACAAGTGCCGGAGAGGTTTCCCCAGGGGCCGACCCGCCATGATTGCCAACCTCGTTCATACCATGGTCGCCGCAAAGGACGAATAAGGTTGACTTGAGGTGCGGCTGGGACTCGATAGCATCGTATATCTGCTTTACTATCCCGTCCATCTCAACATGCTTGGGAACCATGTTCGGGCTTGTGCGAAACGTCAGCATAGAGAGGAGCGTGGAAGGTTCGCGGGATTGTACCTCAAGGGCCCAGCCTTATGGCCGATATGGTCAAGACCCAAGTAATGCAGGATCATGGCATTCCAGTCACTGTTGCGCAGCTCGTCAGGAACATGCCTGGTTACGTTGTTGTCCACTTCGGTGAAGTCCTGGCAGTGCGCAAATCTCAGCTCCATTGGATTTTATGTACATGGATTGGCCTGGCCAACTAACCGAAACGAAGAAGCTCGAGGTGCCGTCGGCACGCTCGAAGGTCTCCGGAAATAGCTTCAGCCAGGTGTCGTCACCGTACATGACAAGCTTCCCTCCCTCCTTCGCTTTCAGTTGCGCCAGCCATGTGTCCTGATATGCCAGTGTGGACGTTGTATCGGACTCGGCAAAGTTGAGAATCACATCGAGGAACGAAGGAATGGAACCGGTGGTTATTGCCTTGACACGAGGCATAGTAATGGTTGGTGAAGTAGCATGGGCAGTGAATGGCAAAGCGGCGCCGGAAGAGATCAGACTGAGGCAGCGTCAGCAAGCGAATTGGACCAAGAGGGCAGCGCGACTTGCCTCTGGGTGAACTTGAAGCCCGAGGTATTTGAGAAGACGAAGTCACTGCGCTGGTTAGTGGAGCTCCAATAGGCCAATGCTTATGGCGCACCTTCTGAGCGCATCAACCACCATGAAGACAACCTTGTCAAAGGGTGCCTCAGGTGGTTGGCCGTAGACCGAAGAGCCATACTGGGCGAGGCCGGGGAGAAAGGGCTTGTATGGGAAGAAACCGACGGCGAAAGCCAGCACGGCCACGGGGATCAAGACATTGGCGACGGTGAGCAGCGCCTGCTGCAGCGGAGTCGGGGCGGGCATGTTGGGATCGGTAGAGGCGGGGATCGCGGTCAATCCATGCGCGCGATCTGGACTGGCAATGCGTGGGGAAGCATTGACGGGGGAGACAAGGTGTTCGGTGCGCGTCGGCGGCGCGAAGTCAGCGGCTGCAGGGACCACCAGGCCAGGGCACCCGCTCGCTGCAGCTCCCAACGTGGGAACCCGCGCCGCGCCCAGTCGGCTTGTCGGAAGTACGAGCGTCTTTAACACGACATGTCTCCAGAATAAATACCACTTCACCGTCGCCAGTCGCAATGGCCCCCATCAACCATGGACCGCCTGGAGAGTTTCTGGAAGAAGAGCAAGCGCGAGGTGCAGGGCGTGCTGGAGGACGTCGGTCTGCGCGACTCGCGCCCTGACGACTCCCACGCCCAGCCTCCACCACCACCTTTCGAGTCGCACCCAAGCCTCCAGTTCCACGATAGGCGTCCCCAGCTCGACCACTGCCACCATGACTGTCACCGCCGCCGCAAGGGCATCTTCTGCCACTACATGGTATTCGTTGGCCCAACTCCCGTGCAATCAGCAAGTGGCTAATCGGCCCCGCAGGTGGGCAGCATGGGCAGCATTGAGCAGGCCCACACGGACGTGCGAGAGGCCAAATCCGTCGGCTTCGATGCTTTTGTGTTGAACGTGCAGAATGTAAAGGACGATTGGTCGTTGACTGCCCTCTCGTGGGTCTTCTCGGCCGCCGAGGCCGCCGACTTCAAGCTCTTTTTCTCCTTCGACATGGACGTCCTCGCCGACCCCGTCGATTTCCTGCCGCTCTTCGTGCACTATCAGGCCCACCCGGCCTACTATCGCTACCAGGGGCTCCCGTTCGTCAGCACCTTCCAAGGAGGCCGCAAGAGCTTCGACCTCCCGCATCCCAATGAGGGCTGGACGCTTAAGTTCCGAGCTCAGCTGCAGGACCGTTACGGAATCATTCCCTTCTTCGTGCCCGATTTCGACGACCATGGCGGAGCCGCATATGACGACCATTTCTTCAGCCGTTACCCCGTCGTAGACGGTGTTTTCAGCTGGGAGACAGCGTGGCCATTCAAGGATGACGGCGTCAGTGACGTAAGTTCAGCTGCTGATGAAATCGGCATGAACTGCGCCCATAATGCCGGCAAGGTGTACATGATGCCTATGTCCACACTCCAGTTCAAACGCATAGACGGCAGCGGCAATTGGTATCGACGTGGCGAGCTCAACCTCGCCCAGAGAATGGCACAGGTGCTCGCGCTTTCTCCAGATTTTGTGCAGATAATCTCGTGGAACGACGCAGGCGAGAGCCACTATATTGGGAACGTCTGGCCTGAGGGCATTGCCAGTTGCCCGGATATCGGCCTTTACACGGACGGCTATGATCATAAGGCCTGGCTGCATATTATCGCTCCCTTCATCGCCGCCTACAAAGCCGGGGTCACGGATCCCTCCCAGATCCTGCCCTTTGGTGATTTTGCAGGTGCATTCTGGTACCGTGACCGCCTCGCTGATACTCATTGCCCTGGTGATAGCATGGGCAGACCCAGTGGCTGTGAGAACGCAGAGGATGCTATCAATCTTGCCATTCTCCTTCCTGCGGACACCCAGGGCGTCGGTATCAACGTCTGGAGCGGCGGTGAGCTACTCGCCTCTATACCTGGACAGCCAGGCCTAAATGCCCACTGCGTTAAAGGAGCGAAGACGGGTCCGCAAAGGGTGGAGCTTATCAAGGATGGCCATATTCCAATGGGTGCTGGTGACGGCCCTGTCAATATCACCGCAGATGCAGACGAAGGCAAGACCTACAACTTCAATTATCTCGTGGTACATATATCTTGAGCAAACTTTACGATATTTCCTTAGCTTAGAAAAACCTAAAATATTTGCATTCAAACAATCTGGAGAGCCAATGAAAGGCATGAATAGAGCTCTGGCTAAGGAGCGCGCATCAGTGAGCACATGTAACTATACAGTCAAGCTGAGTTGGTCATCTGAATGATTGTCTCAGCTGTCTCGGTGCAGCAATAGGTGGGCCAGACCTCGACACAGATAAACCGTCCGGGCAGAAAAGCGGAGATACCGTGCGGCGCCTTCACTAATTTCTAGGTAGCCACTCGCGCAGCTTATGGTAGCACGTAAAATTGGGCATCCATCCGCGCGCCTGCCCTGCCGGGACCCTGGGTTATGCGAGGATCTAGCCTGCCTCCCGGACATAAGATGCCGCCAGCATTTTCAAACCTTCGTCCTCGACCTTTAACCAAAACCTCTTTCCAGACCACCCGCTCCACACATCATCTTGAAATCACACACTCCCCGCCTTAGGAGTCCTCACCGAGTGAGCTCGCCTTCCACGCTCTGGATTCCTACTCGACAACTAATGGTCTCAGCATATCAAGATGCGCTTCATGCAGCTCATCCTCCCTACGCTTATCGCCGGTCTGGCCTACAGTCAGGGTGACGTCCGCTTCTGCAATGACCCGGATACTCAGAGCATCAGCGAGGCCGGACTCATCCCCTCCAACTGTGACTGGTCGGACGGCACCGAAGATAACGTGAGCCATCCCCACCCCATCTAGTCAAAGAGAGGAAACGAGTTCTAGAGCCTTTGGGCCACTGATACGACGGGTTACAGAGCAGCGGCAAGAAGTACTGCATCGAACTCTGCAACGGCAAGTTCACCCAGCAAGACACGTGCAACGACTCGAGGTGCGAGGCGCAAGGTGGAGGCTACTGGACATATGGTCCGGACGACGGCGAGAAGAAGCCCGGCCAGTGCTACTGCACCTGCGCTTGCCCTCCCAAAAACAACTAAAGGGCGACTCGACTCAGAACGAAGATGCTCAGCACCAAGAGCCTCTAAGCGGAGGCGGGGACTTTCAGGCTTCGCTCTTGCTTTCTTAATGGCGTTGCATTAAATTTCGATTACAAGGGTGGTACGAGTGGGAGAAAGGGTTGATCAGAGGCTCTTTCGTAGATGGCCGGAGGACCATCACAACATGCTCTCTCAATCCTTTAGACAGGTATACATAATTAAAGGCATCATTCAGCTTAAGGGGTTTGAAAATGTTGTTACCTGTTTCTCCTCCCCGCCCCTTCTTCGTGACGAGGATAGTCTTTTCAGCTAATTCGCCTGCATAACCCTGCCCATTTTCTTGCATCCAGGCTTCAAGTGGTACTTCATGCGTACATTATCCGGCAATATTCACTGTAAGGCAGCATCAAGAGAGGCGAAGAATATTGTGCTGGTCACCATTTCGGTAATCCGGCTCTCTGCGAGGAACTCAAGATGTCTATGGTATACGCCTAACCCCTGTCTCATGTCTAGAACAGAAGGGGGACTTTTTGTTTTCGTGTAGCGGCTGCTGGAACAGGACTCCTTCAGTGTACAGAATAGATACTGGTGCGCTTCTGAGCAGAGTGTTAATTGGAAAGGCCAGCAGGATACATGCAATGACCCGAGGTACGAGGCGCAATGCGGAAGTTACTGGATCTACAAGCTGAACCTACAATACCGTAGAAAATGAGTGCTTAAAATCCATTTCTCTTGATAATGGTGATTTCAATTTCTTCTCCGATATGTTCTGCCCCAAAGGTGGCCTGTCATCCTTAGAGCCTTTGCAAGGCCTCAGGAGAAAACCACATCACTTCACGAAGATACAACTAATGTTAGCAGAACCATAATACTCCCCTTTTTTTTAGAGCTTCAATTATTGACATGCAATCGCAAGAAACATGCGGATACTGTTTGTAAAACTCTCTCTCACGTATGTGACTTTCCTCTCTCTCGACCCTATATGTCTTAATGGGGTATGCTTTAAGAGAACCAAGTGCAGACAACAAAATAAAGCATTAAAAACAGTAATAGTCGTACAGTTACGGGAAGTAGGCTTCAATAACGCCTCAGACACCTTCCCAAATTGCATGATTTCCGGCGCATATGCAGCAAAGCAGTAGACACTGCTCTACGATCTTTCATTCGTTCGCTCGCTCGCTCGCCCCTCTCCATTTCTTCTCGCGAAGACAGCATGCATCAAGGTAAAACCGATGTAAAAGGCAAAAATATACAGACGCCCGCGCCAGGAAGAAGAGCAGCAGCCAAGCAATAGCAGCAGCGACTCATACATTTACAAATGCCAAGGGAGAGAGCACTCCGCTCACATCACGACGCACTCTCGATCCGGCGGTTTCTTCTTGGCTTTCCCCTTGGCACCGCCCTCAGCCAGCTCGTCCGCCAGCGGCACACTGCTGCTACGCCTGATCTTCTTCTCCTTCTTACTGCGGCCGAACGCGACGGTCGCACTCTTTTGCGGGGTCGCCGCTGTATTTGTCGGCGCCTCGACGAGGACGAGGGGATTGGCCGGGTCGCCGTCGACGTCGCCACCCGGGGCGTTACCATCGCCGTTGTCGCTGCCGCCAAGGGGCAGCGTCTCGCTGAGCTTGTCGCGGCTCTTGCGGCCAGTAAGTCGGCTCATGGTGATGCTGAGGCGGCCCTCGCCGCTCTGGCTGGTGGGCCGGCTCTTGCTCCCGCTCTTCTTGGTGGCCTTGGAGCCGCGCCGTGAGGACAGGAAGCTCGTTTTCGATTCATCGGCCGGAGTCGAGGGGCCCGTGGGATTGCGCGAGGCGAGGCTGTTTTCGTCGAAGGCGATGCTGTTGCGGCGAGTACTGTTGAAGCTGGAACGGCCGCGGGCGGAGTCGTTGGAGCCTGGGATCTCCTGGCTTGTAGATAGCACCTGGTTCTCCACGAGCTCGAGGCTTGGTCGGCTGGGCTCCCAATCGGACGTGTCGATAGCCAGCTCACCCTTCTCTGCGAGGATAGTGTCATCTCCCGTAGTTGCTTCAGAGTTGGCCTCCTCGTAAGTGGGAGGGTCGCCACGGGCTAGTTCTTCGTCGATGGGACAGACTTGATAGAACAAGAGGTAAGGTGTTTCTTCTTTCAAGGCTTGGTGAATGTCCACATAGGTTACTCTTTCTCTGGCCAGATCATCGAACCGCATCCATGGCGTATGCTCGTCGTCGTTGTCAGGGCGGTAGTTTTCTGGTCCATCCCTTGAACCAACCGCGTTCGGAGCCTGCCCGCGGACAAGCGAAATGTAGTGTCCCGAGTCCACGGAAGCCCCTCGGTGGCAAACGACAGACTGTAAAACAAGTTGAAAATTTCCAAACAGAGGGCCCTCTTCCTTCATCCGGTCATCCGATATGAAATGGGGCAGAGCGATCTCCAGCGGAATATCGATGTAAGTGCCTCGTCGAACTGGCTGACCGTTCGGCAACATGGAATATCTTTTCAAGCATATGCCCAGAATTGGGCGCTTGGCGGCGAAATGCGCGGCTACTTGTGCGTCATTTGCCGGCGCGTTGTCAGTATACCAAGCTACGGACCTGTCAGTACCGCTCCGTCGAGAAGATCTATGACGAAAAGCTTACGAATTAGGCTGAAGAACTGCCACGCAGGCATCGTGATCTCCTTCTTGGCCAGAGAAGCCGCTCGAGCCCGCCCTGGCCTGGCTAGAGTCTTGCTGTCTGATGGCTCTCCTTCCTCACAATGTCGTTCGCTGAAGATGCTGTCTGTTCGGTGCCGAGTGTTAATAGGTCTATCCGGAGATATGGGGAGACTGGAGGCACTACTGTAAGTTGGTGCGGCTGGCGATTCCGATCCAGATGCCACTTCCACTGTTTCCACATGCACCACATTGGACTTTTCTGAATTTCCTTGGCCAGACTCGTCATTCTCTTTCAGTGACTGTAACGTGTTCCTCCTTTCCAGATGCCGCCTGACTTCAATACGGTTGTTGAAGTAGATTTCCAAACATTCTTCGAGTTTGATTGGTTCGTCGCTGTGCGGGTTGTCTTCTGGAATGGCAACTTCCAGGAGGCGCTCATTGACAAATCGGTGGTCGTCAGCTACATCCTCCTTTCCGGTATGGTAGATATCCATCTTCAGCGTAAGAAGAGGAAGTTCCAACTGGCCAGTGATAAAGGTGAAGGCTTCGGAGGCATCTTGCTGGCATAGTTGAGCAGCATCTTCCCAGCCACATTGGGCAAGTGCCTCTTGGAGGTGCTTGGTCTGCATGCGATCGTTAGTGATGCTCATTATCGAACGAACATCTCAGGATCAACCTACAACATCAACTGTGATGAGTTTGCCAGCTCGCAGCAAGTTTACCCAGAGACGCAAGATGGTGGCCAGTCGTCTCCGAGGCGCGTCATTAAAGGTATCAAATAACATAGCCTCAAAACTGTCCAGCCTTGCGAACATTGCAAACAGCAATGAGTCCAGATAGCAAGTGACCGCGCATCTATTCTCGGCACCCAGTAGCTTCGTGTTCGGGTTGTACTCTCTCAGGATACCGTCCACCGAATCCTCGAAAATAACTAGCAGCTCTAGTGATTCTTTCAAATCTCCATTTGTTATTCGAGACCGTAGCGCATACGTGATTTGTGGCTCTTTGAGCGTGTTGATTCCGTAGGCAGCAAGGCGCTGGGTTATGGCCTTGACCTGGGCACGCGTTAGTATATGCCAAGTCTGCGGGCTCCTAGGACTCTCAGACCTTCTTCTTTTCTTCTTCTCTATCCTTTTCCTGCTTTTTGTCATCTTCTGCGTAGAAGATATTGTAGAGGTCTGACGGGACTGGCGGCGGTGGTCGCTGATAGTCGTCAGTATAACGGACGTCGCGGGCGGATTTGGGAAGCAAGCCGTGGACCATCGAAGCAGAACGACGCTTGCTTGGTGGAATCTCATCATGCTCAGCGAACGCGCCGTTGAAGATGAAAGTTGAGACCCTGCGAAGCATGCGGCGATGACCCCGCGGTCAGGCTGACGGCGACAACATCCCACTGACCTCCTCGATGTTGTTGAGGCTCTTGCGCTTCTCACCGGCGGAGCGCTTGCCGCGCCTGCTCAAGAATCGCGACATCCCCTCCATGATCTCTCCACCGTACTTCGCAGACATCCATGAAGTAAGGTAGCCGGGAAGGTTGATGGGCGAGGGCTTGGCTCCGACAGTGTGGGGTAGGCGGCCGAGCGCAGCGGGCGAGGCGCGATTTGCTGTTTGCGCGCAGTGTGGTGTTTGCGGCGCGGGGCGAGGCGAGCGCGGGACAGTTCGGCGCGGCTGAGCGCAGCGTCGTAGCGAAAAAGGAGAGCTCGAGCTTGCGTGCAAGTGTGGATGTGGCTGTCTGTTGCGGTGGTAATGATCGATGGTCCAGCCGGAGCCGGCCAGGGATCAAGGCGCCGCGGCGGAGTGCGCTTTCATGTCATTTGTCCGTGCGTGGCCGCCGACTTTTTGGATCCGCGTATCTCAGCGTCGACATCACCGCTCGACACGCCAGCATCAACTCTACAATGGCTCTCCGCGAGCTCGGCGCACGCCTTGGTAGCGCCATTCGGAGCGATTTGCGTCCATGCCTGAGTGCTGTCAGGCCTACCGGCCGCCGCAATGCCTCGTCCTCGCCCGTCGCAGATCCTATGGCTGACCTGGAGGACTCCTCATCATTCTCCACTCCGCCGCCTGATGGAGAGATCATCAAGACCTGGGACCCTGTAGAGCGCCATAGGCGTGGGGAAAAGCCCTTGCCCTCTAGCAGGTGAGTTTGCCTTGCAATTGGCGTTGCTCCGGCACTCATCGCCGCGCGCCGCATGCCTCTACCTCGCTTTCTCTAATAAGTTCGTGACAGATACAAGTTTCGCTCGCCCAAATACTACCGCGGTCCTCTCCATCCCCACCAACCTCCCCCGGTATCCGACCCCGCGTCTCGTCTGTTCATCCCCGGCCCGTTCACATCCCCTCGTCTAGAGCAAACATACGAGAGTACTATCAAGTCCGACCTCATGACCTTGGCTTACCACCACCACCCTCCCGGCTACCAAGCGCCAGAGAAGTCGCAGAGATTACGAGAGTGGATTGGCGACTCGCCCTACTTCAAGAATCGGCCATTGAGAGGGCCGCGTGGTGGAGATACCCTGCGCCTCCTTCGAAAGCCCATTACTTTCAGAAATGTCCCTAAGCTTGAGGGAATCACCGTCCACACTATGGTCCCCAAGGCTGCAGATGACTCTGCACATCTCCACGTCGCTGGTATGGTTATTCAAGCGATAACAAACGTCCGCACGACTGCACACAAGGCTAGGCAGAGCGTGGCACAGTGGGGTCTGCGCGAGGGCAAATTTGTGTCCATTAAGGCAGAGCTCACGGGAGAGGATATGTATGACTTTCTGGGCAAGACCATCGATTTGATTCTGCCTAGAATCAAGGAGTGGAAGGGAGCCAAAGGTAGCTCTGGAGACAGCAGCGGCAACATTGCCTTCGGTCTGCCGCCAGACGCTGTCGCCATGTACCCGGAGATTGAGGTCAACTACGACATGTGAGTAGACGATGTGTGTTTGCAAGAATTCCGCTGACCTCCATTGAAGGTATCCTCCGAAGATGATTCCGGGTTGCCACATTATTGTCAAGACCTCGGCGGACACCGACAGGGAAGCACGGCTCCTGGTGAATTCGCTTGGCATTCCATTCTACGGAAAGCTCAGGAATTAAGTGAGCGATACCGTCGAATTGTAATTTACTGTATTAGGATGGAAAAAATATCTGCCCGATCCATGCACAGCCTGCTCTAGGACTACCTGCCGTATAGAGAGTATTATTCAGTGCTCACCCGGGACTGACCTTAGCACGGTTTTGCATTGACGCAGACACAATCTATTTTCGTGGGAAAGCCCAGTGTATTGATTTACTATGGAGGAGCACCGAAAGTGTAGCGAAATCCTATGCCAGCGTGAGTAACAAAATGAGTGATGTTTGCACGGAGCTTAGGCGCTGTGCAATCGATGTGCCACCCTGGAACTGTCAAAAGCTCTTGGTCGCGTTCCACTACAGCGGAATAGCGGATGCTTCACACGAGTCGGCGGCGTGTCTGGGATGACTTGTTTTGTGTATTTGCAAATTAATGTGATTTCTTTAACACGCGCGCTGGTTTAGCAACTGAAGCATTGCTGTCAGCCTTCATTAACAAATCGAGCCCGGGTGACAGCGAGATTCCAAGACAAAGACACGGCACGGAATCGCTCGGCTACGATCTTCGGGTGGCCGTGCAATCAATTAAACTCTGGCGCTGACACCAAAACACGTGCCGCCGTGTATCGACGCGTTCAATTCCTGCGAGCCGCGGACGATAAGCGGTGGCAACTCCACCACCGAGGGACGTGCGGCCGGACGATGCAGCGGACGTCGACTTGCGTCTACTGATCGCGCAAAGAATCCAGCTTTCGACGAGCCGCAGTAAAGCTCTGGCTTACTCTTTGAATCTGCTTTTGATTGCGGGACCCGCGGATCGCGCAACGGGACCATTGCCGTTCGCCTTTCCCCTGTGGCAAAAACGCAGGAAGAGCTAAGAGCCACTAAATTATACGACAATCTGCTCCACCTTCTGCCGTGCTCTTTTCCCTTGCAATTGCCACTTCTTACCTCTTTATCTTCTGAGCACCTAACTCGATTTTTCTACCAGTCAGTCCCGTTACTGTCAAGTTTACACCGACCATGGCAAGAGGCAGGCCTCGGGCTGCGGCCAAGCGATCCGGTAAGTGCGGATGACACCTGCAGCCGCATCGCGCCTGCCCGCTTGCCTGTTAACTCTTTCGCAACGCCGCCGCAGCAGCTTCACCTCCCAACAAGACCTCTACACCTCCACGAGGTCGGACCCGATCTTCGAAGGCTCGCGCAGTCGTGCAGAATACCTCCGATCTCGAGGACGACGATCCCGATACCGTTCATGTCTCGGCCAAAGGCACCTTGAAGGAAGTTGCAATCATGTCTGCAGCTCGGTCAACGCGCTCGTCGGCGAAGAAAATCGCTCCCACTGAGTCCTCTCTTGACTCGACAAGCCGCGATAACTCCGCCGACATCGAAACCCCTGCGACGAGCTACTCGAATACGCCTGCTCCGTCTACTGGTGCCAAGCGTACAAGGAACACCAGGCTTTTGCAGGCAAGCAAACTGAACGATGACACATCCAAGGATGAAGAATTAGCACGCGCCTTGCAGGAAGAGGAATACGGCGGCGGAAGCGTCAAGAAGCCACGGCTGGAGATCAATAATAACGAGGATGACGAGGACCATGATGAAGCTTGGAACCCGTTCAAGCCATCTGTAAAGGACAGCGACGACGACGTTCTGTCCTCTGCGCCATCAGATCTCTCTGCGGAGGACTTCTTACCTCTAGCGCCCACTTCGAAGGGTAAGGGCAAAGCTCAACCTCGCAAAGCCACCACTCTGCCCGCTCGAACACGTGCGGCTCGCTCAAGCGGCAAGCTCGCTGTTTTTGACTCTGAGAGCGACGCTGCCAGCCTGTCGAGCGATGATTCCGAGGACGAGTTCGTCGAATCGGAATCTTTGGACGACGAGGACGACGATGACGAGGACGACGACGATGATGATGATGATGACGCGAAATCTGAGGACATCCCACTTATCATTCAGCGCCGCTCCACTGCCCGTCCTTCTCTCACAAAGAAGAACACCAAGTATGCATCGACCCAATTAACACAACAGGAAAAAGAAGACCTCGCTGCGGAGTTGGCTATGATCGAAGATCCGGTCCTACGTAGGAAGAAGCGCCATCGAAACAAGTTCGAGCGCTCGCATCCCGAGCTCCTGACGATGTGGAAGGACCTGGCAAACGTTCCTATCATCAAGCCTACCCCTGCCCCACAGCCTCCCTCTATCAGCCGCAAACTAAAGTCGTTCCAGCTTGAAGGCCTCGACTGGATGATCAAGCAAGAAAAGACTCCTTACAAAGGTGGCCTGCTCGGTGACGAGATGGGCATGGGTAAAACCATTCAAGCTGTCTCTCTCATCATGTCGGACTACCCAGCCAAGGCTCCTACGCTGGTTCTCGTGCCACCCGTGGCCTTGATGCAGTGGTCGAACGAAATCAACGACTATACTGACGGTAAACTGAAGGTCTTGGTATACCACGGTTCCAACGCAAAGTCCAAGAAACTCACTGTTAAGGAGCTGAAGCGCTACGATGTCATCATGATCTCGTACAACAGTCTCGAGTCTCTCCATCGCAAGGAGACCAAGGGCTGGAGCCGTCAAGATGAGATCATCAAGGAAGCATCCCCAATTCACGCCATTGAGTACCACCGCTTGATCTTAGATGAAGCACACAGCATTAAGCAGCGGACTACTGGAGTTGCTAAAGCTTGCTTCGCTCTTAAAGGCAAGTACAAATGGTGCCTATCCGGGACTCCTGTACAGAACCGCATCGGCGAGTTCTTCTCCTTGCTCAGATTCTTGGAGGTCCGCCCCTTCGCGGACTACTTCTGCAAGCAGTGTAGCTGCGCTGAGTTGCACTGGTCTCTGGATAAGGATTTCAAGTGCTCGGTATGCCGCCATGCCGGTCCCCAGCACTTGTCAGTCTTCAATCAAGAGCTCCTCAATCCCATCACCGGCGACAACCCGCGCTTGCGCAAGGAGGCCCTTGCCAAACTTCACATGATTACAGCTCGCATCATGTTGAGACGCATGAAACGAGATTACACCAGTTCCATGGAGCTTCCTCCCAAAGAAATCAAGATTCACAACGAGTTCTTCGGCGAGGTTGAGCGCGACTTCTCTTCCAGCATCATGACCAACACCCACCGTCAGTTCGACACGTATGTTTCACGTGGTGTGATGCTCAACAATTACGCCAACATCTTCGGTCTCATTATGCAAATGCGACAAGTTGCTGATCATCCTGACCTTATTCTCAAGAAGAATAACGAAGGGGGCCAGAACGTCCTGGTTTGCAATATCTGCGATGAACCTGCCGAAGAAGCCATTCGATCCCGTTGTCACCACGAGTTTTGCCGGGCTTGCGTTAAAAGCTACGTTTCGACCTGTGAAGCCTCAGGCGCCGATGCTGATTGTCCTCGTTGTCATATTGGTCTTACCATCGATTGGGAGCAACCAGACATCGAGCAGGATGAGGATCTCGTCAAGAGGAACTCAATCATCAACCGCATCAAGATGGAGGAGTGGACCTCCTCGACTAAGATTGAAATGCTCATTTACGACCTTTACAAGCTTCGCAGCAAGAAGCAAACTCTGAAGTCTATAGTGTTTTCGCAGTTCACATCAATGCTCCAGCTCATTGAGTGGCGTCTCCGCCGTGCTGGCTTCAACACCGTAATGCTTGACGGAAGCATGAGCCCAATTCAGCGCCAGAGATCTATCGAGTACTTCATGAAGAATGCTGAGGTCGAGGTTTTCTTGGTGTCCTTGAAGGCCGGTGGTGTTGCTCTGAACTTGACAGAAGCATCCCGTGTCTTTATTGTCGATCCCTGGTGGAACCCAGCAGCGGAATGGCAGAGCGCTGACCGTTGCCACCGCATCGGCCAGAAGCGACCTTGCGTCATCACCCGTCTTGTCATCGAAGACTCGGTCGAATCCCGTATTGTTATGCTGCAAGAAAAGAAGGCGGCCATGATCAACGGAACAGTCAACAATGATACGGTGAGCCTCACTGATTGCGAGCTATTCGGCGACACTCAAGCTAACCAGTTCATTAGGTCGCTATCGAGAAACTCACACCTGAGGATATGCAGTTCCTCTTCCGTGGCACTTGAACGAAAGCGCACGCCCTTGCACTCAAGTTCTGGAACTTCATATCCTTCGACACTACTGGGTCGTACAACTTTTCCCTTTGCTCTCCTTTCTCTCAAGCGACTTGCACTGGCCTTTGCACTCGGACCGTATTCGTTTCTCATATCTGAATCTTCGGAGCTCGGTTTCTTCTTGCGCACGAACGCACTAAGTCAACAAAAGCTTGAAAGCAGAGAGAAACCTTTTTGTTTTCCCCTTCGAATGACACGAGCGTCTATCGGTTTTGTGGCGAATTCTTTGCGTTCAGCACTATTATACCCTTGGAGATCACCTTTGCTCACGAAGTCTCAATGAAAAAGAAAACCAATTCATATTAGGTAACTTGCTAAAACTGATTTATTTTCAACCGGAGTGCCTTTTTATGGGGTAAGAAGTGAGCTTGAATGGCTCACTGCCTGGCTTCTGGTGAGGGTAACTCTTGGCTGCAGGATACCAGATATCTTTGTAGACATGATCGCCATTCCATGCATTAGCACAAGGCTGCAAGGTCTATCTTGGGAACGGCAAGATGGAACTGAGTGCGTGTAAATGGCGTGGTACACAGTAGAGGAATGCAGGCAACGAGGAGACGAGCAGGCTCGCACACTAATTACGCGGCTAAAGCCAAGAAATACCCAGTCGTTGCAACTACGCTAGAGGCGCCGTCGCCAAGGTTGTTGACTGAATGGCAGTCTCGGTGAGCGCAAGTGGACAGGGAAAGTCGGCGAGAAGGGACATGGGTAAAAGCTTATTGGAACTTCAATCTTGAAGTATATTGGGCTCGGACAGCTGCTCAATCAAGGGAAACACTGAGGAGGACGAAGAGAAAGGCACATCCCCATAGGAATTTGAAGCAATAGTTGCATTGCAAATCAGATTACCTTCATGATATGCTGACGTACAGACCGACTGCTTCAACGCCCCATCGGACAGGTACACTCAGCCGCGATCCATACTTCTCGGTCAGCACGCCACGACGCTTTCACCGGGTCCCAGATACCGTAGTTGATCGGCAAAGGAGCCGATGGGAAGCGCAACGGCAGGCAACGGCAGCTAATCTCAGGCTGAAAGCCGACATCTCGCTACCCTGCCCTACTGCTGTCAGTGCCGATCACGGTTGTACTCATTCCTTTCCAGCACATCACGCTCTCAAGAGGCGATGAACCGGGCAGTGGATGAATGCACGAGATACGTCCATCGGCAGGGATCCGCATTTGCAGCACATCCAATCTGCGGCCCCAGCAGAGGACACGCCACAGGTGCTCGATGCCCTCTTCGCTCCCAAGACCCTGAGGGTCGTTCTCCGATCCCGCCAGGGTGGGTCCTGCGGCGGAAAATGAATGATTTGCGGCTAGGATTGAGCCATTAACGGTGCGCCGTTGGACCCACGTGCTTGATCTCTTGGACCCCGCGCCCTGGACGACCACCCGTCTCCCAATTTACTTCGGGGCCCGCTTCCCACGCAGCTTGCTCCACGCGACGGCCCAGGCAATCGCCGCCTCGCTAATGGACTTTGCCTTTGCAGCCTGCCGAAGCGAAGGAGGGGCAGCTCATCATGCGAGGGGTAAATTTATGTCATTACTAACAGCATATTCGAGGGACAGGTGGAACAGACGACCCGTGACACCCTCCGGAGTGGTGAAGAAGAGGGATGAAACGCTGCCGCGATAGCTTGCCGCCCTGCAGCAATATCGCAAGCACGCTGAGAGATCGGCGAGCTTGACTGGGGAGCAAGAGCCCACTTTCTCTCCGCCCCTCCCTCGTCACAAGTAGTCAACGCACGCACATCGCCCGGCCAGTAGACGCGCCCACCGCTCTGTCGTCACGCCCGCCGAGGCTAGTTGAAAACGCCATCTTTTTCCCATCTCGTTCATTTTCCGGCTGCGGGCGGAAAGGTTGGACTGATGCCTGCAAGCATGGCGCGCGGCACAAGTTGCTTGCTGCTGCTTTTTCCCTACTTTCGACGCCCTCGTTCCTTCGCGTTTCGAATGCGCAACCTGGTGCCTTGCGCCGCTCCAGCCTCCTCCCCTTCTGTGCGCCGATACCCGGTGTGCCAATGCTTGGGGGCCGTTGACTGCTCGTTCTGCTGCGCAATCTCTGGAGGCGAAAAAGAAGGAAGGACTTGACCAGGGGCGCGTATGCTTTGCAGTCTTTCCCCGTTTCCTGCACCCTTCATAGCTGGAGCTTGTTCCTTGTCATCTCGCTCAGCTCTCTCCCTCTACCTTCTCTTGTTTCCTTTTTCTGCTCTCTTGTCATCTTAGCAGGAGCATTAAGTCCGTCTAGACCCTGCGGCACACTACTCCCTTCTTCTTTTTCAAGAGAAGAACCGACATCGTGAGAGTGCCTAGGCTGTACCCCGTACTGATCGACATTCCGGATCGTCGCCGAACTCGCCTCGCTCTCTATCGCCCTGCGGGTCCTCGTTTCTCCCCACCGCGCGCGCAAAAGCCAACAAGGTACGTAGATGCGCATGTTCCCGGAAGCTTGAGCTTGAGCTACACCCTCATACAAACACTCAATCTCTCTCATGCACGAACATACCCAATTGCCACATATATGCTTCCGCAAACAAGCATATCGCAAAGTAGCTCGCGAACAACGCGGTGACTGACCAGGTTCGGCAACCCTCAGGCCAGCCGCCGCACAACTTCCGAACGAACCCACCACCTCGGCGCTTCTCTCTCACGCCTCAGCCCTGACTCGCCTGCTCAGGCGTATCATCCTTATTGCGTTTGCCAATCTAGACGCGACAGACGAGAGGCATTTCTGCGGATTCCAGCGCAGCTCCGGCTTGAGCGGGGAAAGAAGAGAGATAGAGAAAAAAAAATGGCGGGCATATTAAACATTGGCGATGTCCTAATGCTCTCGCAGCTTGCCTGGAAGATCGGCCGGGCCTTCACTGCGGGCCGCAAAGGCGCGCCCGCCGAGTTTGTTGAGGTCGAGGCCGAGGTGAACGGGCTGGCCAAGGCGCTCAAGCTGCTCGCTGAGACGCTCTTCACCGACAATGCGAGCTCGGATAGCGGCAATGAGGGCGGCGGCGGCGGTGGCGGCGGCCGTGACAGCGACGCGAGCAACGGCGGCGGAAGCGGCAGTATCCTCGCACGCGCGAGCACTGAGACGCACAATGGGGTGGAAGTAATCCTGACGTCGTGCCAAACAACGCTGAAGGATTTGGAGAGCCTGCTCGAGCAGTACCAGGTCATCAGGAAGCACAGGACGAGCGGCGGGTTTAGCATTGAGCGGAGCTGGAGCGATCTGGTGCTATCGTCGTACAAAAAGATGCTGTGGACGACCGAGGGCGGGAATATCCAGGCACTGAGGAATATGCTGCACATGCATACGTCGACCATCTCTTTGACGATGCAAGCGCTCCAGAGGTGCGTATAAACTTATTCCTGTCTCTTTGTCGAATTATACCTTTTCCCCTAGTATTTCGCTTGTCCAAACATACTTACAAACATCTCTAGCAAATCACTTGCCCGTCTTGAAGAGACTGTACATCCAATGGCCGAGAAGGTCGATGAGATCCACAGCGCCGTGACCGGCGACCTTAGCGACAAGATCCAGGACGTTCATGCCATCGTCATGGCCATAGCCGGCGCCAGCCCGCGCCTAAACCCACGCGACAGCCGCGCCTCCGACCTGCCACTGTGGGACAGCCCGCTGCTCGAGCCCATGCCCGAGACACTGCGCATCGGCTACCACTCGCGCAACATGACCCCGCAGCGCTCGCCCGAGATCACGCCGCTCGACGCCGTCGAGCGTTTCAGCTACCCGCACCGCCGGTACTCGCGGCGCGAGTCCGATATCAGCACCACGCCCTCGCTGTCCGAGGCGTCGGACAGACGCTCCAGTGGCGCCTTCTCCACGGCCGCGCGCACGCCCGCTCTACCGAGTTCCCCGGGATCGACGAGGCCGCCGTCGACGAACCGCACCTGGCGCAAGGACGAGGGCGCGGATCTGCCGACGGTACGGGATGAGATCGAGGTCGAGGACCAGCAGCCGGTGTCATCACGGTCGCCACCGTGCCAGCAACAGCAACGTACGGACTCGCGGTTGTCCTTCTCATCGCCTATGCTGCCCTCGCCGGCGATCCCACCCGATCCAGACCCGGAAGTTGGGCTCAGGAAGCTGTCCCTAGGGTCAGTGGCGACGATAGACACGGAAAAGATCCTGTTGGAGCGGCTAATGACGACCAAAAGCCAACTGGACACATTCGAGAAGGATGCCTTCAAGGATTCGGCCATCTTGTGTGACTTGTAAGTCTTCCCATGGTTGGCCGGCGAGGTGATGAGTGAGGTAGCTTACAACTAAGCAGGCACGGGAAACAGGTTGAGTATTTGCAACCTCCGAAAGATGAAAATTTTCCGCTGGATGTGGAAATGGGTGATGCCATGGGAGCATGTCGGATTCTTGTTGTCAGGAAACGGGACCTCAGGCCTGGTGGTTCGATTCGATTGGTGACCAGTATATGGTCTTTGAGCGATGATGGGTTGGTGCGCATGCAACAAAAACGTAAGTATTTCCCCACAAGATACCTTGATGTAGAGCTATGGCTAAATGTTGCATTCGTAGTTGCCGATGGAGTTGAAGTCATTCCTCACGCGTCGTACTTCGTTCCGGAGAAGATCTCACTGCCTCTTGTTACCGAGCTGAAATTCCATGACAAGGTGTACGGATCAAAGCCTATCAAAGTTGAGAAGACGTCCTGGTGTAATTACATTTTCGAAGACGTCAAAAGTGAGTCCCGTTCAGAAATCCCAAGTGACCATGATTCTGACGGGATGGCTTCGACATAGGCGCTACTCTTTTCCAAAACGAGCTCATAGGGCGAACACTGGTAGGTGTATTCAAGACGGAGAAAACTCTCAGAGTCCACGAAGGCTTGTCCGGCGTCCTGGCTTATCAGGAGCAAATGTGCGGTATGGAGAACCTTAGGCTTTGGGCGGATCCTGAAAACGGCGGCATCTTGGCTATGATCCACTTCAGCGCACACTTTCGGCCAGGCTACCTCGCGTTTTATCTGAACTCGAGCGCGTGTCCGGTCCGCGTGAAAGATGAAGGTGGGAAAGAAGTTAAGATCAAGGGTCTAAAAATCCCACTTGACCGAGACAAGGCGGGCATAGGCGGAAGGAGAGGCGGTGAATCAGGCAAAGCCGAAGGTAAGAAGTACATCACCGGCGCAAAGGTGGAATTTGCGTCAGACGTGGAGAAGTTCTTGTTCTTGGAGAAGGTAAAGGAGGTACAGCAGACCATGATCCGGCTGCCAGAAGTGTAAGCGTTGGTTTTTTTCTTGCAGGCAGTCTAATTTGGGCCGGATATGGGTGAGATACTATGGAAGAAGAAGGGTGGGGGGAGAGGGAGTCCGCGGCAGCTTGGAGGACGTTCAAGGATCAGTGTTTGGCAAAGCTAGATCATGAGATATCCAAGCGAGAAAACGTGATAATTATGCGGATACCACAAGACTGAAAAGAGAGAGAAGAGAGAGAACGTCCGTCTAAATTCCTAGTCATACATCTTCCAATCAGCCGCCTCGGGGTATTTCAACGCTCCGAGGTGACTTCAAGCAAACCGTGCAGCGAAAAGCCCTTCATCGCTACGCATTTTTGCCAGTTTTTCCTTTTATTTCATTTACTGCCCTGACGCCGCAAGTTATATGTACAGTGTCGTCAGAAGATAGAGGGTTCCACCCGGCGTTTCATGTGCGCTTTTACGCGAGAGGAGAGAAGAGCCTGTGACACATTAGCCGATGCGCTTCTTCCACCAAACGCCTACCGCGCCAAAAGATGTCGATCCGGGCTGCGATATTGGAATGACTGAACACAGACATCCGGAGTTGAGGCAGTGGGCGACAACATGGTCACCAGTCTACGAATATCAGCTCCTTATGAATGTGTTGCTGCTTAATGTCGCCAGCATATATCTATCTCTTGGCGCGGCAGGCCATGTCTCGGGGAGATGATCGAACCTGATGACGGAGGGCTTCGGTGTGCTTGCCGACCAGCCTTGGAGATGTTAGTTAGAGCAGGTCTGTGGTGTTTGCGCTTCTAATATTTACCAAGGTAAAGGATCAAAGGCAGGTATCCGCTGCGAAACTGTCAGAATGCAACTCTCTGAAATAGTCCACGGCAGGCGTACTAGTGAATGGCGACCCGGGAAACGTCAATGAGCTTGGAGATGCGCTCCTACGAGGTGGTCAATAACTGCGACGGTGTGGTGTAGCTTGTGCCGTATTACCTTGGACTCCTCAGAAAGAGTAAGCATCTTGACTGCTGTTGAGATCTGGAGCGTGGGAACAAGACGTCGGGAAGCTGGCGATGGTGCGGTGCGGTGCGGCGTTGTCTCTCGCAGCGTCGTCATGGACCGGATGAGGTCGAAAAGATGCGCGCCGGCACTACCTCGGAAGAACGCGAAACTTTAAATTTCCAGGCCCGCGCGCGCGTCGCCGCCCGCCGCCGCATCTGAGCTCCCGAAGCTGCGACATCATCACCTTTCTGCGCAGGCAGCTACAACCCTCACTTGCAACTAATCCTCCTATTCGCCCCTACTGTAAACCCTCGTACATTACTCAGGTACATCGGCGACCGCGTTGCAACCATGTCTGCCCCTGGCCGCCATTGGTAAGTTCATTCCCATCCCCACAACTTTTGGCAAGAAAAAGGATTGGTGTAGCTTAAGGATCATCCCCTCCGGAATTAGGGAACAGGACAAGGAAGCCACCGTCTACGTCGGCAACCTCGATGAGCGCGTCACCGACAGGCTAGTCTGGGAACTCATGCTCCAGGTTGGCCGCATTCAGAACGTACATTTGCCCAAGGATCGCGTTACCCAAACCCACCAGGGCTATGGCTTCGTCGAGTTCCAGAGCGAGGAAGAGGCCGATTACGCCGCCAAGATCATGAACCAGATCCGTCTCTACGGGAAGCCGATTCGCGTCAACAAGGCCAGCGCCGATAAGCAGAAGACTGTTGAAGTTGGCGCCGAGTTATTCGTCGGCAACCTTGACCCCATGGTGGATGAGAAGGTCCTCTTCGACTGTTTCTCGAGGTTTGGAAGCTTGGTGTCTGCTCCAAAGGTTTGTCCTCTGCCTCCACACTCCGTTGCACAAAACTTAACATGATCTTGCACAGGTCGCTCGCGACGAGAACAACCTTTCTAAGGGTTACGGTTTCGTTTCGTTCGCTACTTTCGAGTCCTCCGACGATGCTATCGCAAACATGAACGGCCAGTACCTAATGAACAAGGAGATCAGCGTTCAGTACGCCTACAAGAAGGATGGCAAGGGTGAGCGTCACGGCGATGCTGCTGAGCGTGCTCTCGCCGCGGAGGCTCGCAAGCACGGTGTCCAGCCAACCACACAGCCCCTCCCCCCGCAGCTCTTCCAGCAGCCATCTATGCCCGCCCCTAGCGCTCCTGCTGCTATGCTTAACGGCACTGGCCCGACGCCGCCTCCTGCTCCCGCCGGTTTCCAGCCCCCGCCTCCCAACTACCAGAGTGTGCCCCCTCCGCACCAGCAGACGCGCACTCCAGTTCCGCAGAACCCACTTCCGCCCCCGCCTGCTGGTCTTCCCGCTCGTCCGCCGCCGTCACAGGCTGGCTACGGCGGCCCTGCCGGTTACGCGCCCCCGGGCTTTTCGGCTCCGCCGCCTGCTCCTGGCCAGTTCCCACCTGCTGGTGCCCCGCCTCCGGGCTTCGCACCTCCGCCAAACTTCGCTCCTGGATTCGCGCCGCCGCCTGGCCAGGGTCCTCCTCCTCCAGGCATGCCTCCAGTCATGCCTCCTGGTTTCCAGCAGCCAGGATACGGCAGGCGTTGAGCTTGGACTGCTCTGCCATTCTCAATCCAATTTTCAAGTTCCTAAGAGCATGGTCGGTGATATGCAATACCCTTTAGCATTCAGTGGAATCAAAAAAGTACAGGTGGGCTTCAGCTCATTCAGGGAAAGGATCGGCGTCTGGGGGTCTTTTCTTTATATTGCCTACGGGCACGGATGTAAGTAGTCTATGCTGCTCTTCCACGCGGATCAATCAGTAATTCCAGACCAACAGCAGGAATGGGACTGATTGAATTAACAATTTCCTGTCGGTGGTGAGAGGTCAAATGCCGCCGAGTGCTGCACATTTGCCCGTGATGTCATGTTGGCCCAAGCGCTCTAGCACTCTGATGTCAATAGAGCATGTGGAGAGTGATGAAGCATCTGAATGAGAACTTCAACTTCTGTTGATTGATTGGTTGATACCGGAGCATCGCGCTCGGATTGGTGATAGTGAGAGATGAGAAAAGGAAATGCGGAGGACACTCCTGTTGAGTAGAACATAAATGAGAAAGGAAAGCCAGATCCCTCCCCCGACAAACGCCCGCGCTCGCTCGAAAGATGTGATAATGACCCAAGAAACACAACAAATATTCCTCCCAACTCAGTCCTTTCAAACTCCAATCCACCTTTCAAGCAAGGTAGCTTCAGCCCATGCTCGAGCCGTCCGAGCTCCTGGTCCATTGATGTTCTTTTCGGTTCACCATGTCGTCTCTATCCTAAGCCGTCTTCCGTCAGGAGAATGACACGAACTTGGGGTCCCGCGGCCGGCCGTCGGGGCCGATACCATTCTTAGCGAAGCGGTCCTGAGTGTAGATGCGGCGGGCCTCGTCAAAGTTGCAGCGGCGAGTCTTCATGATGCGGTTGATCTCGCGCTTGGCTTGGTCGTCGAGACCGGCGCGCGAGTCGTTGCCGGCGATGTTGCCGGCGAGGTCGAAGTGTGAGGAGCTGAAGCCGGCCTCCATGTCATCGGCGAAGGAGCTCGAGCCGCCGCCCGGCAGCCTCGAGTAGAACCACCGGCTGAAAGGCAGGTTGGGCAGATGCGACGTCCAGCGGTCGCGAGTATAGTAGAGGACTGTTTTGGAGGGGGGACGGATCGTTAGTTATGGGTTTTAAGGACTGCAATGGGGGGGCTGCACTGCCGCGTGGCTTGCTTGGCTTTTGGGGGGCGCGGTTCCGTGGACGTACCGGTTGCGATGACGAGGATGGAGAAGACGATGGAGTAGACGAGGTAGTTGTCGATGAACATGGTGGGCAGGGTCCGTGTTATGGCCTAGACGAGGGTTGTGCGGAGAAGTCGAGAGGTTGGAGGGTGGTGCGCTCAGAATTCCTGGCTGGCGGTACCCGGATGCGCGGCTGCGTGCGGAGACCAGGTGACGAAAGGCGAAAGGCTACACGGAATGAAACGGAAAGGAGGGAGCGACAGCGTGTATACGCGATAGAAGTGGGTCTGGATGTTCAGAAAAGCGTGGTAGTGGGGGATAGCTATCCCAGCACTGCGCTGGCGTGCATGAAGCTGAGCGTGGAGAGCTGTCTCATTTGCGAAGCAGATGGTTGAAAGGCAATAATGCGGCGCCGCGCGGACCATGGAGCGGCGATCACCTGCTTGCCCAGCCCGGGCGCCGCTGTTCGGGGATTCGGCATTTCCTTTATCCACATGCTGGTCGGTGCTTCGGCGCTAGGTCGTTTGAGGGTGGTTTGGCGACCGCATTTTGGAAGTGCCCACGACCACGACGACGAGCCCAGCGCAGGACAGCAGCAAGTGAGAGACGGCCGCCCCGACACACCTCGAAATCCCCAACAACCCCCCAATCCGAAAAAATGGTTCAGAACGTCTCTGCGGACCTCATCTGGGAGGTTACTCGCAACACCAGCGCTTTCCTCCTTAAGCGCAGGCAGGCCGGTGGTGTCCAGTTCTCCCGCGACCCGCTGAACCTGACCAACAAGCACGCTAGGAAGGTCCGCTTACTCTCTCTCCTGCGATATTGTATCCCGCACAGTTTTGCTGATAAGTTTGTTACAGTACGAGGGTTTCGTCAACGACAAGGTATTTCCACTTCCGGATAATGCGCGACAATATAGGACCTTGCCCGACTAACGCGGAATCTTCTGTGTGATTGAAGGCCTTCGGTATCCAGCCCTCCGAGAGCGGCGGCGTCCAGCTCCTCCTCAAGAAGAGCAACAAGTCCAACAAGCCCGCTGCCGCCATCCAGACCTCCACCTTCGGTCCCTCTACCTCCTCCCGCAAGTACGTACCTGTCATCCCGGGTTGCACCCGTCTTCTATTGGTGGTTTGAGTCGGGTTTGATGGAATTCGGAGGGACACGAACGTTGACAGTTTGCGCTAGGGTCTACAAGAACATCATCAACTCGACCGTCAAGCGTCACTACCGCGCTGACCTCCAGAAGGAGGCCGTTGCCCGTGCCAGCGCCATCAAGAAGTCCCAGAAGCCCGTCAAGACCGAGAAGCCCGCCAAGCTCAGAGGCAAGAAGGCCCTTCAGCAGGCCGCCAAGTCCGAGTAAATTCTTCATCTAGCTCGGTAATTGGGATTAAAAAATGGTCAGGGGATAAGGGGTGGAAAGAGAAAGGAGCATCCGAGGAGGAGTATTTTTCTCTGGGGGGAGGGGGATGATCAAGGAGTTTTGTCCATCTCATCGGCGCATTGTGCAAACCATAAAGAACGAATGGCTGGATCATGATCACGAGCAGGGAAATTGGCTCGGGTTCGGGAATTTAACTCCTTTGCGCTAACTCGAATCAAAACAATTTCCAATCCAACGCTTCTCTTGGGGTTCAGGCATGCCACCGACCGGCCAGAGATCTTAATGAATGTGCGAAGTATTGTACATCTGTAAAGTTCAACGCAATTGAGTGCTGGAAAGCATTGGTGCGGATCCCGCTTGTCACCCGCCAGCTAAGAAAAAAAAAAAAGAAAAAAGGCGAGTATCAAACTACCATCTCAACGTAATAGGTGCCCTGAGAGCGAGCTCGCATGGTTCATACTTATCGAAAAGATCGTTTGAATTATGCGTGGTAAGTACCAAAAGTATCGAACTTTACAAGCGGACCACATGCGTCGTCGAAGCGTATGCGGTTGGATGTTTGGGCTCCTCATAATGAATGAATAAACGTTGCAAACTTTTGACAGTCATGTCATGCTTTGAGGCCGGTCATCCTCTTCGCATTGCCGTCGTGGGAGGCAGATTAAGCAACTAATTTAAATTCAAGGTTGTCCATGATAGCCTTGCATATCCCTGCAGAGGACAATTGCAGATTTCTGGCTGGACAGGAAAACCATTGGCTTGCTCTTGTATTTGACATAGCTACAGTGTCGGCGGTGAGTTTGCTGTCTGAGCGTGTCAAAGTTTGACCGTGAATCTCGCTTCATTCACTTATAAAGACTAACTGTGCGACCCATCTTTGTGACTTGTCGCTTTTTCAGGGGTGATTTACAAAGCCTATTCATTATCTTTCCAGTCATGACACCGCTTGGTCTGAGTATACGTCCGATAACAGGCGAGGATCAAAATTGACCGTGTCTCATAGCGTTGATAAGTGCAGCTCCGTTAACCCAGAACAACGTCCGAACTGTCAGTCAGCGTTCTTGTTCATGATTAGATTCATGCTTATCTCGCTCCAACGTCATAACCATAGCCTTAGTCATCTCGTAGCTCACTCTAAATATCGGCGATCTCATGTAGCACAATATCTCGGGTGGAACCCAAGGACCGTCTTTCGTGAGTAAATGCCCTGAGAGAGAAAGAGAGAGAGGGTTGGGTCTCCGAACTGGAGTAGATTGTACTAATAATGCATGAGGCGTGGACGCAATCACCTAGCATCAGCTTCTAGAGCAGTGATCTTTATGTTAGGAGGCTTCTTAACTGTATCAA
>JAJJID010000282.1:0-51793 GCA_022204955.1 Macrophomina pseudophaseolina
GCCAGCGCGTGCTTAATCAGCAGGGTGGGGCGGCGCGTCTGGCCAATGAGAGCGGCCAGCGGCGCGGGCAGATGCGGTGATTCGAACGCGCTCAACGCGTCTTCCCTCTCCCTCTCTCTCTCTGCCTCCACCTGCGACTCCGCTTCCGCCTCTGCGTCGCTGAAGTCGTTCTCCACGTGCACCGCAGCCTGGTCCAGCACAGCCTTGATGCGTCGTTGCACCGTCTGATCGTCCAATGACTGCGGCAGATGCTCCTGCCACCTGCCTCGTCGGCGGCCTCCCGACGCTTCTGTCCCGCTCCTCTTGACATGTCCGTCGCTGCTTCGACGCCGCTGCCGCTGCAGCCCTCTCTTCCTGGCCCCTCGCCGCGCAAGCCAGAATGTGAGCGCCAATGTCAGCAGAGCAACTCCAACCACTGTTCCAATCACTGCTCCTGCCACTGCTCCGCTCGAGATGCCCGAGTCCATCGTCCGCTGGCCGTTTGAATCCGGATCTGAAGCAGTCGTGGGGGAGGCCGTCCCTCTGCCACTGGACGAGGTGGCCTGGGTTGCTAAAGTAGTCAACCTGCTCACGTCCGTTGCTGCCATGGCCACTGTTGGTGCCCGGTTTCGTCGTTCGTGGATTTTCGCAGTGCCCGACGCTGTGGATGTCTTTGGGAAGGATCTTGATTCGTTCCAGGATCTGAAATGACACAAGATACTGATGAGTCCGAACGCCGGCCGGCGCAGTCGAACACCAATTCATATACCCCGGCCTGAACCGCCGCAGCAACTAATCTTGTCATCGAGTTTGGCAGCAAGCACCAGCATCCGCCAAGCCAACGATCGAGTGTTTGCCGTCCTCAAGCGTCCAAGTGGCGGCTTATCTGCAGCAGCGCATTTGACAGTTACTCCAATGAACAGCTTTTTAGCCGTGACATTGGGCCCAGCCCCGGATTTGACCAGGTTGAGTGTTTCTGCAGTGTCCGCGTTGAGCCCAGCCTCTCCATAGCTGCATGGATGCGGGGTTCAGCCTCGATATAGTCTGCCTGCCAGGCCGTTCATCACTTTCGGAATGCTCGATCTCAGTCGAGCATTCTTGGTGCCCGAAGTGCTTCACGAAACTTATCCTGGTTCAAGTAGCATCATTGGAAAGTCGATGGGATTCCATGTTTGTGGCTCCTGCCATGGCGACAGCTTTGAAAACAGACTTCGTAATCGCTATCGACTTTGGCATGACATACACAGGTCTGCGTCGTACGCTTTACAACAGGCACAAAGGTACTGACTTTTTCCATTGACAGGCGTTGCCTACTCAAAAGCGCCCGAATGGGCCAGGCCAACTACCATCCAGAGATGGCCTGGGAAAATGAGCACGGAGCTCGCCAACAAAAACAAGACGGCCGTTGCATTCCAACAACAGACCGGGTCGTGCTTCGCCTGGGATTCCAATGCGAAGAACTACAGGACAATGGGCACCATACCCGGGACGTACGGATTGAAGAATTCTTCAAACTTCATCTTGATCCTGATTATATCGATGATCATGAATCGGCACCTAAACCTCGGGAAGCCCAAAGCTGGTTCTGTAACTACATGAGCTTCCTATATACCTTCATCCAGGGCTATTTTACCGAAAGATTTCCAAGATGGAACCACAATACCGTTGAGTTTCTCTTCAGCGTACCTACAACATGGAAGAACCCTGCCATGGTCGCACACATTGAAAAAATTCTGAGAAGCGCGGGATTCGGTGTAGCTGCCAACCAAAAGCTCAAAATCTCATTGACCGAGGCGGAGGCTGCTGCTGTATATGTTGCCAACCAACACTACAAGCGTGATGATGTGATTCTCGTCTGTGATGCCGGTGGAGGAACGACGGACGTCAACATTTTGAAAGTCGCGTCGATTGGGACAAGTACCGAACTCACTCCACTCTGCCATGTCGATGGGATGGCCATCGGTTCTGCATTGATTGACTGGAGGATGTGCTTGAACATCAAAGAGCGTCTCGAGCTTGTCGAACATCGTCTCGGGAGGCCTCCGCATGAACTCGCAGACCAAATGATACGCGGTCGATTCGAGACGTTCAAGTGCGACTTTGGCTCACCAGCCTCAGATATGGAGGAGTATCCGCTACCAATACCTGGCATGGAGCCTGGCCATGACTTTCCTGGGCCGAGAATCCGGAACTCCAGTATTATTTTGAATAAGTGAGTGGCCACCCTACGATGCTTTCTCCATATCAGCGTTAACGGGTGGATGGACAGAGGAGAACTACAACAGCTCTTTGATGAAAAGATTGAAAAAATTCTGATGCTCATTGACAAACAATTGAACCGGCTCTATCAGTCTCGTCCGCATGAAGTAGTGGTCTGGCCCTCTCGTTGTGGTGACCACTTATACAAATATAACTAACCACAGCAGTCTTACCTTGTTGTCTCCGGCGGTCTCGGTAGCTCCCCATATATCCGCAAGCGGCTGAGAGAGCGTTACCAGGCTGGAGCCGTGAACTGCCACCCCAACGTGGAAGATATTCAAATCCTCCTCGCCCCAGAACCGTAAGCCCATCTCCATCACGCAAACAAACCTTACTAACGCCCTCAAAGGCAACTCGCAGTCTGCCACGGCCTCGTCATGAACCGTGTCCAAGAGATCACGTCCGATCGTCTGGTCTACATCTCGCGCTGCTGCCGCGCCAGCTACGGCATCGTCTGCCGCGAGAGGTACGACCCGCGCCGCCACGTTAGCGAAGACGTCATACTCGACCCGCACGACAAGAAGAAGTGGGTCGACGGTCAGATCCACTGGGTCATCAAGAAGGTATGCTCCGATAGCACTTAGCATCCCTTCCTTCTTCCCTCCTTACCATGCTCCATGCCCTACGGCCTCAATGATCTGCCACGTACACAAAAGAATAAAATCGTGCAGGGCGACTCCATCGCCGTCCGCCGCGGCATCCGGCACCTCTACCGCCTCAAGCGCGCCCTCGGCACCGAGCGCGCCCCCTGGCGCACCCAGGTCGTCATGTCCGCCCTGCCCCCGGACCGACTGCCCTCCAGCCTCAAGCAGCAGAAGGAGCAACCCCACTCCATCTCGAATGTCTGCACCATCGAATCCTCCCTCGAGCACGCCGACATGCAGCGCAAGAATGCCCGCTGGTACCACTGGGCGCGCGAGTATTGGCTCGCCGAGTTCGAGATGCGCATACTTATTGGGCCTGCGGATTTGAGATTCCAGTTGTGGGGGAAGGATGGGCAGAGGTTGGATAGGGAAGAGAGGGGCGTTGCGGTGGGGTGGGAGGTGGTGGAGAGGAGGAGGACGGTCGATGTGGTGGAGGGAGAAGGTGAAATGGCTGGAGTGTATAGGGCATAATAGGGTGGAATTTGCCCGTAGGTCTACTGGGTTGTGGAGTTGTGCTGATAATGGAGCTTTTAGTTTCTGACATGATACGATCTTTCGCAAGGCGCGTGGAAATTGTCTGGGATAACCACAGAAACCTATCAATCCGTTTTCATGAGCTTACTGAGACATGTCCGAGGCAATTGTGCGGTTTTGACAATATTTCACGCTGTACAATAGGACCCTTGCACCGGAACAATGTGCCGTCACTGATTGTCAGACTGTAAAGTCATTTTACGATGGCCTAAGAAGTCTGCGGTAAGTTGTGGGCTTCTCGAAGGCGCAGTCAGAGCTCTGGACGCGAAAAGATATACCGGATATTGGCCATATAACTCAACTTGCTACATTCTCAAAATGTACCGAGCATTGCCCGCCTATTTGCAAAGGCTCCTTGTAAGTGAATATCTTCATGCATTGGAAGGAGGGATGTTTCTAAGACAGAGATGAGACAAGTCGGAAGAAGTCTTGGTGATGATGTCCTTTTGTGTTTTAGACGTGAAAAACAGCACCGAAACCCGAGTTCAGCGGTTGTTCGGAAGGCTTGTGGAAAGAATGCGGCTCTTTAGCATCCTTCATTTCTGCAGGCAGAGCTGTGCCGGAATGGATTCCGATGTTCCTTCCTTTTTGAGTAGCGCTCAAGAGCCAATCACGAGGGCTTTCCGAGCTGAAATTGGGAGCGCAGAGTCGGAGCGGGGGCCAACGCACGTCCAAAGTGGAAGGCGGTGAGATTACTAGCATTTGCACCTTAACTGTCAGTTTCGCGAAACCCCAAATTTTTCCACAACTTCAAAAGCACGATTCCTAGATTACTAATAACGCATTACTAGATTTTTATAAAATTAACTACATCTATAGAACTAACTCTCTAGATTATAAATATCTAATTACTTTTTAAAAATTCCTAGAGTTAAGGTAGAAAATTAGAATTTCTTAAATTCTTTCGAGTTTTACGTAGTCTTGGCGTTTCTTGGCTTAAAGAACACAAAAAAAACTTCTTTATTTTAGTTTTTTTTTTTTTTTTTACAAAAAAGAAGTAGAAAGTAAAGTAGTTCTAAGACTGACTATAGGGAGCTTTTCTTAATTTAAAAAGAGGTTGTTGTTATAGAACACTAGATGTAAAAGGTATTAAAAGTCGCGTGTGAAAAATTTCGGCGGTCGGCGAAACTGACAGTTAAGCTGCAAAACCCGGTAACGTACCCCACAAGCGAGTCGCGCACACAACCGAGCCGCGCACCTCGCTAACTTTCGCAACACGTCAGCTTTCAACTACTATGGCTCAACCAATTACTACCCAATCAACCTATAACGAAGGAGATATCTTCCTTGCTATCTCATCTATTAATAAAAAGCAAATTCAGAGTGAAAGACGCGCCGCATCAACGTTCAACGTCCCCCCAAGCACGCTCCGCGACCGACGCGCTGGAACGCAGCCACGACGCGATTGTGAGGCTAACTGCAAGAAGCTCACCAAATCTGAAGAACTAGCGATTATCCAGCATACGCTTGACCTAGATTCACGAGGGTTTCCGCCTACGAAGCAGATGATACGAGCTATGGCTAATAAACTGTTAGAGGCTCGTGGCGGCCAGCCAGTTGGTATAAACTGGCCAGATAACTTTATCAGGCGCACGCCTGAGCTAAAGGCTCAGCGGAGCCGCGCATATAATCGCCAGCGAGCCTTGAATGAGGATTACCAGGTCATTAGCAAGTGGTTTAAGCTTGTAAGCTCTATTAAAGAGAAATACGGCATCTAAGACGAAGACAGCTATAACTTTAATAAGATTAGCTTTATAATGGGGGTTATCTTAGCCCAATCAGTTGTCACAGGCTCAGATAGGCGTGGCAGGCCAAAGGTAGTTTAGCCAGGCAATCGTGAGTGGGTTACCGTAATCTAGGGAATCAACGCTACTAGATGGGCGATCCTACCTTTCATCGTCTTCGCGGGCAAGCACCACCTCTCTACCTGGTACAAGGGCAACGATATACCTCGCGATTAGGCTATTAGATTAAGCGATAATGGATGGACCAACAATAAGCTTAGAGTCGCGTGGTTGAAGCACTTCAACGCGCACACGAAGACGCGTACCGTGGGCACGCATCGGCTGCTAGTAATCGATGGCCATGAGAGCCATATATTACTTAAATTCTAAGAGATCTGCAAGGAGAATAATATTATTGCTCTCTATATGCCGCTACATTCGTCGCACCTACTGCAGCCACTTAATGTGGGCTACTTCTCTCCATTAAAGAAGGCATATGGGCGCCAGATCGAGAGCTTGGCGCGCAACCACATTAACTATATTACTAAGCTCGAGTTCTTACCTGCCTTTAAAGCGGCTTTCGACGAGTTAATTATAAAGAAGAATATCTGCGCAAGCTTCCGAGGCGTAGGCCTTGTGCTACACAACCCAGATGCTGTGCTATTAAAGCTTAATGTTTAGCTGCGGACGCCGTCACCACCTGCTGCGGAGAATACCATATGGGAATCGAAAACACCAAGCAACGCCCGCGAGCTGGAGTCTTAATCAACGCTAATTCGCAATCGTATTCAAAGGCATTAAGATTCTTCGCCTACGTCGATTATCCAGTCGCTCGATCGGCTCACTAAGGGCGCTGAGACAATGGTACATGAGATAGTCTTGTTACGCGATCAGGTCTCAAGCCTTCAGAAGGCAAATGAGGCAGCCACAAGGCGTAAACAACGTCAAAGAAAGCGGATCCAGAAGCAAGGCACTTTAACAAAGGCAGAGGGCGAGGATATTATCGCTCAAAACGACGTTAATGGGCAGCTTACGAGCGAAACGCGTCAAAATAAGGCGCCGGCAGGCACGGGTGAGCTACGTAAAAGACGCTGTAGGAGCTGCGGCAAGATGGGCCACAATTCTCGTACGTGCAGAAAGAATACTTAAGAGGCTTCTTAAGTTATAATAGTTATTGTACTTGTAGTATCTTAATGCGTTGTTAAGCTATATGGCTGCAAAGGTAGAGAAAGTTGGTGAGGTGCGCGGCTCGGTTGTGTACGCGACTCGCTTGTGGAGTACGTTACTGAATCTTTCACCTTAGCGGCAGGCATGTTCCATACGGATGGCACCCCCAGCCAAGGAGTGCCTCTTTGTGCGCAAAAAGGCACTCTTGGGCCGGGGTGCCTGTGGGACGTTACAGCATGGCTTTAGCTATGACGCACAGCTTGTGGGAACCCCTCACTTTGTCGTATAGAATCTTTTCTCACAATCGTAGAAACAAATCGAGCGTCCACCTCTCTCAAGGATGCTCTCGCCATGTCCGAAACGTGGGTTCAACCCAAGATCGCCGCAGACTTCGGCGCGCTTACTGCCCACATTGAACCCTTCCAACAACTCCTTTCCGGCACCATCTCCGCCGAGGCCGCCGCTAAGCGCATCGTATCCAGCAACCTCAAGCGCCACGACGACACCGCATGGCGTCTTTGGCAGCTTATCTTCGATGCCGCCGCCGAGCTGCCGCAGTACCAGAACACCATAATCGAACCCTTGCTCGCACTTCAAACTCAACATGAAGACGCGACTGATGACCCGGAACTCACGGCTTGGATCCGCAAAGTCGGCTCCAGCTGGCGGGATCGCCGCGGCATCTGATGACCTCAGCCAGAGGGTGCAGGCGGCATTCCACAGCAGCCCGGTCATACTGAAAACGTGCCCGGCCCGGCGGAGAGATGCATCAATTTCAACGCCTTTTCAGCAAAGCGTTTTGCCTCAATTTTCCAGCCAGCAATGCAGTTGAAGCTTATGGTGCGGTCTGAGCTGAGATAGCTGCTGGATGTGCTAAGCGAACATCAAGGTGGTATTCAGAAGCCGGGGACTGAGGAGGAGATGAAGGAGCTTTTCTGCCTGGATATCAAAGCTGCAATGCAGTGGACATTGCACGCTGCACCAACATTGAGGGATGAGAGCAGACAGTCCGAAAGAGATCACAGATGCTTGCCTGCAGATAGGGGGCTGTGGAACGCAAATTCCCCGGGATTCGCGGTGGGGATGTGGAATTTCTGGAAAAGTAGGCTACAGAGCCCGTTGGTTTCGAATTTCTTCAATCAAGAGACGAGTATCACGGTCAGGGGTGCTCTACTAAAGACGTAGAGAACTCCAATGGCAACTTTGGCCTTTCGGGGGGAAAAAAAGGATGGGATCCATCACCGTTCATTGCCCCACATCACATCCCGGCGTGAAGATAATCTACATGTGCACGGGAAGGTTCATGAAAGCAAGCCGCTGAATCATGATGGCAAAGGCGCCACCCAGGACATCGCCAACCACACTACCGAGGCCCCCGTAAGTCATGGCAAACGCCCGAACATCTTCCGCCTCCCCATTCCTGCGGAAGTCCTCATCAATCCTGCGGCTGGTCTTGGCCAAGGAAGCGCCCACAATACCACCGTGAATGAAGATGAAGATGATCCACACGCCGAAGTAGGTTAGGAAAGGCTCAAAAAGTTGGACTATACTGATGATCACCACGGCCGTTTGCAGGGCCGCCCATAGCCATACATTAGGAAGTGGACGAATGCTGGATATGGATGAAAATAAAAATTGGGCGGTGCCGTATGCCAAATCTGAAGCGAAATCAGTGACGGAGCGCTCTTGGAGCACTGGGATGACTTACAGCTGAGCTCGAATTGCAGCTCTCCCTGTGGCACCTTGTCAAAGGCACGCAGGAACATGAGGGTGGGTACGAGGCCGTAGAGTGCAATAACGCCAAGACAGGTGGAGATGGCCAGCGGGATGACGTATGTGGGGAAGAGCACCTTGAAGAAGAAACTGAGGCGTGTACGCTCCGGCCCGAAACCACTGAATTGGGCCGCAGGTGCCTGATCGATAGCTCCCGCAGTAGCTTCAAGATCAGGCGTGGAATTGTTGGTGGCTCTCTTAGATTTTCGTGCCTTGTTGGATGACCGCCGGCTCTCTTCGGCAGCGCGTCGGCCTTGTTTGGGGGCGATGCAGAACCATGCGATGGGCAGGATTGCTGCTGTTGAAATGCAGACTAGCATGACTTTTTTCCAATCACCATTGAATGCCTCCATCAGTCCGATGAATAAAGGTGCGCCAACCAGCACAGAAGAGCCTGTGTTGATGATAAGTGTCCGGCGCGCTGCGGAGTCTGGCGTTCAGAAGACGTTTATGACTTACTAGAACCCAAGTTGAAAGCAAGCAGTGCCCTCTGGTCAAAGAATGTTACCGTCTCGGGGAAGGATCCAGTGCCAAAAGCGTAGGCAGTTGCGGCCATGGAAGTGCCGCTGATCTGTCCGGGCGGTATGTGGTGGCCGAGTGTACAGAAGAAGAACGCGAGACAGCTGCAGACGAAGATGATGAGGATCCGCACATTGTGTGGAATCAGGTGCAGAAAAAGCGGCATGGGTCCTGATGTTGCAATGGCGAACAAAGCAAGCGCAATCATGAAGGCTCCAGTAAACCCAGGAAATAGAGAGTGGGCTGCCGTGCATAGAATCGTGGTTGGCAAGGCCATCTGAAGGAAAGGGTCAATGGAGCGAGCGAAATTCACTGAGATAAGAACGTACAGCGTTCCCGATAATGAAAAATGCGATGGTGTCCCTCCTAAGCCATGCTCGCCAGCCCCCTGACCTGCCGTGGCTGGAAGGTCTCAATTGTGTAGTTGCTGCTGTTCTCAGAATGCGCTCCGATGCTTCTTTCTCTTCCTCCACCATTGAAGGAGTAAGGGGGGCCGCTTGAGATTCAATCATGATTTCGTAACGGCTTAAGTCGAAATTATGAGGGATATTTGAGAATTTTTGTAGTGGCTGGCCGTGATTCCAACAAGAGTGAGAGTGTGATGCTCCGCTTGTAAAGTCGTCTGCAAATGGCAGCGGATGTGGGGTTTATCTACTGCCAACACCATGATTTCCACCCTTCTCGAATTTCTTAGACTATTGTTAGACCGCTCTTGTATTACCATGTAGGGCCAGCGGATAATGTTGTGACACGTCCGCTCTTTCCGCCCCCCGCAAACGTGCCCGCACCAGCTCTTGGCTCTTGGCGCTTACTACCTTCACCTACTCCCGCTCCTCTGCAACAGTGTGCTCAGCTATGTTTCAGCTTGTGGCCTGTGGGGGCTTATGTGAGCTTGTTAGTTTTGCGCGAAGCTTGGATAGCGGTTCGTTCTGGCCAACCAGCATCGATCGCATTGACTTGCTTACAACGTCCGTACCAAACACCAACAGAACCTTTTACTGGCTTTTTCGATATCAAGCTGAAAGAAAAGCGAAATAGCGGGCGCGCTGTTCCGCTGCCGAGATCAGTCCAATCTGTCGGCTCCCCCATTGTACGCCCGGTAGTCGCACAGCTGGAGTTCACTTGCTGGCAAAAGTAGCCGAAAGCTGGCAGACGGCCCCTCTCCGACGCCCGGGATATTGTTTCGGCGTCGCGAAGGTAGCACACACATCCAAGCTTGATACCCGGGGACGTATATACTGGTTATCAATGAGCAGAGATGCTTCTTGTTGATTGCTGTCCTGGAGAGTGTGGTGGCGCCGCATATCGCCAAGCCAAATGACCAGTAGCGGGGTTATCCATTCTCGCGGCTGTCGACCCGAATGCATCTTCGGCGCCAGTACTCGGATATGGATCCGAGAAAGAAGTAGGAGGGTGTCTCACTCCGTTATCCGAGACTTGACGAGCCTTGAACCCCGTTTCCAGCTCGAGTCTTCTCTTACCAGTGCATGTAACGAGAGGCTAACAACTTTTAGCGGCCAAATCGGTGGAATCATGGCTTCTTGGGATGGTTACGCAAGTGTCTTACCTGCAGAGCGCGACGATCACGGCGATCGTTTCTTGTGCAACCTTCAGTGTTGGCCGTTGTATTCTGAGCAGACATTCTACCCGTCGACGCCAACCAAGTCACATTACACTTGCCCTTGCATGTGGCCAACTTCCGGTGGCTACTCTATGCACACTCCAAACCTGAAGCGGGAGGTGAAGTAGAAGCAAGAACTTTGAACACTGAGCTGTGGTACGTTGGTTTCTATGATGGGAGCCGCGCCACCGCTCTCTAGCTTATGTCAGATATGCAGCCGCACAAGAAAACCCTGCACCTCAAGAAGTGCACATGTTTTCCTTACTCACCCTAAAGAGGAAATTTTCCAATAGGTATCCAGCTTGATGTCAGTTGTGTGAGTCATCACTGTGAAGCCCAAGCTGTAAAAGGTATAGGGGCTGCTGTAGCTGAGCTGCAAGTTATGCACTAATGGCTCTGCCAAGACTGGACTCGAGATCATCATTTAGCTGCCCTGTCACCTTTTGTAGGCTTGGATTGGTCGTCCGCTGATGTAGTTCGTATATTATGCACATAAGTAGTTTAGATACTCGCATTTACAGCGCATTCCTCGCGCTCGCCCCAAACCTTGTTCGATCGCTTCGGTTTCGGCAGGCAACGAAGCGTATAGACCATCGTCCTATCTCAATTTCTGGCTAGATGAGATTATGCTCAATGCAGGCTCCATTGACGAGACCCTGGTGAGCGGTAGGGCTGCGTGAAGTGTGTTTTGCAGCAACGGCACCCGAAAATTTTGGCTCCAGACCTGCAAACCATCATAACACGGTATGTGTAGGCCACTAAAATTCCTCCTGCAGGTCAAGCCGAAGACGTGACATTTCATATGCCGCCGACAGACAATGGCTGTCTCAATGACCTCATCCCGATTTCAAACAACGGTCGAGCTGAACATGCAGGAGTCGCTCGAGCGTAAACTCCAGGATGCGTCACGGGGCGCAACAAGAATCGTTACCTGGGAGGCTGCCCCGACGGACAAAGGCTGGAATGTGGCCTTGCGCTACTTCACCTCCTTCAAGCAGCTCGCCATGCATGGTGGCTTATGGAAAAACTGAACAATGTCGGAGTCTCAGTTCGCTGGCTGCTTGGGAAGGTAGAGGTCCACAGCGCGTGCGGTGAAGTCTGCAAGCTCCCTTAGGTCGTCAAAGGCAAAGTCGCGCATCTGGCACGTGTCGCCGCCTTTGGCTCGAGTTTCGAAGGCCCTACTTCAGGTGAGTTGTGTCAGATGTACAAGGCTGCTTTGAATAGCGGAAGAAGGGAGTAGCACTGGGTAGCGAAAGAGGGACTAGCCATCAAAAGTAGGAGCTATCCCGGAAAGCGAACTGATGGCCTTCAAGTGCCTGCGCGGAGGTCAACCCAACGGAGCGCCGGACTCGGCCAAGAGCAGTGAATACCATCGGGAAAAGCCACTCTGGGCTCTGTGAAGGTCTATAGCAACTCTGATGATGAATTTGCCCCACTTGAGCCGGCAAACCGAATAATGTAACTCCCTAGAAAATGGCGGTCGTGAGTCCTCTATCGGCATTGGCTGGCCAGGCCTACCCTGATTAGAGCTGCTGACTCTCGCAGGATAGCGTCATCACGACTCAGCCTGAATGCGGACAACAGCCAGGCGTGACCTGTTTTCCTTCAAGTCCCCCTCCCGCGGCTCCGGGAACTAAGAAGCTAGGGTTGGTGATCACCGACGTGTACGGAAGTCGGGACCAGCTTTTAAGCTATATCCGTTGCTTCCCGCCAAATATGCGGACACTAAAATTATGGAGCTCTGTATCCCCGGCGATTCATGAGGCTTTTGTAAACTGGAATCAAGCTTTCCAAGGCCCTGGCTTTCTGCCACATTTGGAACCCTGGGTATCTTTATAGGCCTGGATAGTGGTGATATGGAGGGACAGTACATGTCATGGCGTCTGTACGGTGTGTGCGGAAGCTGCGCGGATCCTGAATATTAAATCGCTGAGGAGCTTCCATCGCTTGATACGGGCCGTTTTAAGCTTTACGGATCGTCAGATGACACCCCTTCGCCACACCAAGGCTTCATATGAGCGTCTTTATCGTTTTTTGAAGACTGGAGGCGTGCAGGTAGAGCCGTTTGGTGGTCCTAACTGGAGCAGTTCATAGGCATTCAAACTATTGACAGCGGTGGGGATGATCTGTATGCGGTGAGATGGCACTCAAGCCTCTCTCCAGAAACTTTTGGCCAAAAAGTTTCATTTTGCAGACGCGATCCGCTGGAGTTTGCCATGGAGCGCAATGCCGACAAATTGCTTTTGAATGAATCATCAGGGTGAAAAAAAGAAAGGCAGATCTACCTCACACGTAACACGTTTGGATCTCAGCTCCAGTCAGTAAATGGTTCCCTGTACTGAGAATAGCGGAAGACAATCTGGAGTCTTCTTTCCAATCTGATCTCAGCTCCCTGGAGAGCCAAGATTTACTGATATTTTCCGAACTCATTTTTACTCGTATAAGGCTGATATGGAGTGCGCGGACAGCCGGGAAGAAAAGTTTCGCTTTTCAGCAGACTTTAGCCCATGATTCGTGAGTTTGCGCAATCCTGGATCAAAACATGCCTAACTTCTCTGTGGCTACCGGCTGTCTCTGTTGCCGACCCGAACCATGTGCAGTTTACTGCTGTTTCCTTTGCGTGCCGGATCGATCTTTTCTGAAATGGTAACGAAAGTTACGAGCATCGTACGTCACCTGCATGCTCCTCGGACTCGTAAATAAAGTTCGAAAGGGCTATGGCACCCCACAACCGGCTATCAATAGCACATTAATACTGAATGGAAGATCAGGCACCGTCGTGAGAGGTGCTCCCGGGTCAGGCAATATGAGGCCTATAAAAGCAGCTGTCCTTTCAAAGTAGTACAGTATCAATTACACTGCAACTGCCTCATCCAACCGCACCAGTAAAACCGTCACTCCATATTCACCCGAAAATGAAGTTTGCTGTTGCGGTTCTCTCTCTTCTCCCCGCCATCGCTCTGGCCGGAATTCCTGGCTCCGACAGACAATGCTCGGACGAACTCCGTTTGACTTGCCCGCCCAGCTCTGATGGCGTGCGTCGGTGCTTGACAGACCCGTAAGCGTAACCCTGCATGTGACGCTTCGCATTAACAGTCCCATACTGATCGGGACCTTTCACCCAGGAACGGCGAAGCAGCGCTCTGCGTCACGGACTGCCCGGAGACGAGCTGCTGCACTCCCGGGTGCTTGTACCAGGGTTGGAGCAACGGATTCTGCTCCAATGGGTAAGCGTACATTCCTGTGGGCTTGAGCAGCTGAATACTGACGAAGCTCAAAGTGATTACTCGTGCCTGTGCTCCAACGTTGATCCTGGAAATGTCCGGAAGTGATTTGTACCAAAGACAGTACTTGGCGCGGACTTTGTACAGCCCATACATATATAGCTACAGTTTAATTCAAGGCCTTCACTCTGTGCTAATCCGAGTGCAACCATGAACACCGCAAGGAGAATAACAAGAGCTGGTATAGCATAAGAAACATCCCGGCAAGACGTAATGTATCCAGGTAGCGGCTCGGATTTATTTTCATCACGCACGTCTCTCCTACAACATTGTGCTAGAGCAAAGGTGGGCTTCAGATATGGGGCCATTCTGCATCTTCCAATAAAATTATGGCTAGTTTCTGGGATCGAGCAAGCAGTCAGCGATATAACGAAGAAAAGGAGCCAGCGCGTACACCACGAGATACACGATTTCAAGGACCAAAGGCATGTAGAGGCCTGAACCTTGCGTAACCTTTTGACGGCTCGTTCAATAAGCGCCAAATGGAGTCGATTAATGTGATGGCTTGTCTGGCCAATAATTTTTCATTAGTTATGGGGTCGTCTGAACTTATTAGTACCCTGGGCCATACAGCGCGGAGTGTAGGCGCATTGCTGCCGCTGAGTTAATATCTCCTCTCCACTTGAAGTAATCGGTATCATGGCTCTGTTGAGAGGAAGTACCGAGTAAGCGTGCAAGCTATGGCAGAGTTTTCATCTAAGAGAATAATTACTTGGATGGGTAGATCAAGTTTTGGGATCAAGGATTGAGCTGATGACTAATACTTCAGCGTCCATTCCAAATATAGAGTCACGTCAGGTGATTCTGAAGGGATGGAAACAAGAAGTGAATACGGGCGCCTCGACCTACTGCCCAACGTTGAAGAAGCTGACCTCCAAGGTGATTGTGGAGAACAACCGCCTCATGCCGTGGGATACTTTCGCGGGGTACTCAGACGCGAAGGGTCGTGTTAGGGTATCTCCATCCTATAAAGCTTCATACGGCAGGAATACCCCAGGCCACCGGAGCTCGGTTAAACAACTGGACGCGGCCCAGCAATCTTCAAAGGAGCTCTGATTTGTCGGGAGATAAAGGAGAGTCTGGTTATGATATCGAATGGAATTTTAGACGTTCGCGATTAGCTTTTGCGTTGTTAAAACTCACAGACATCCGCGCCCAGAGTATCTTTGGGGCACCAAAGCCCATGGATGCCCGCTCTCGAGTACATGCGCGCCGCAAGGATCATCAGTGCCGTTGCAGTCTATAGCTCTCGCGCATCGGCATGCCGGAAGAATTGCTGGCATATTCACATAGTTCCCAGCCAGTTTGTGTTTTGTTCGGTAGGCATCTCCGACTCCCCCACAAGACATGCACGACTTGTCTGCCGTGCCGCACGTGCCGAACTTTGCGTGTGAGTGGCTGCGGTCTTCGTACGAGCTTCCTAGCCCCGAAACTCTGCGAGCAAGCTTAAAAGCTTACCCAATTTTGCCGTTGTGGCGGAGCTTCGAAGCATACTAATAGAGTTCGAACCGGCAAGCACACCAACGATCCCTGCGTCTATCAATACCGTACAGCCGAAATCTACAATTTCATTCGGAGCGCATTCCAACGTTCGGCTCGGCGTTGGGAGATGATGTGTAGGGTATTGAACGGAGAAACGTTGCACTTGTTGCTGGAAATGGTTCCAGGCAGAGCTATACAGCTTACCTTGAGTCCAGCATTCTGGAATATGAATACGAAAGCGGCCTTCGCTATCGTGCCGAGACGGAAGAAAAGGGCACGGTTTTGAACAGGCAGTACCTAATGAGTAGTATGAAAACAACAAGTTTACCCGTTCGAAACCGTGATCGGCAAATGCCAGGCTGGAGAGAGGGAGAGTTCTCAAGCCTGTCTTGGCGCATTAAGGAGATCCCCGTCAGAATGCAGGAAGCGGCGGTTAAGGAATAAGGACTGCGCGACTGCGGCAAAGAAAGCCTGGAATGTGTGCATCACTGGAGGTGGATTGTTGAGTGCGCTTTAGAGAAGCCAGCATGCCGTGCAGGGAGAGTATGAAAGGACTGGCGGCGTAGCTGGGTTGCTTCAACGCCGCCCTCTTCGCTGGTGCGTGAGTGACAAACGTGGCCCTGCATGTCCGCCCATGTCTTTATTTCTCAACGCAGGACACCGTCAACTCACTTCTTGTGCTCCGCCGGCCCTGAAAGACCCAACCCCTCTTTGTGCGTCCTTGCTTTTGCTTCGACCCCGGAACCGCGGGCGTCCCCGGAGCAAACTATTGCCGATCCCTGCCGGCTTGAACCCGCCAGCCTGCGTGCCTGCCAAGCCTGGCCGGCTTTTTCAGGCGCGTCGCTCATGTCGTTCCAACTAGACTCCACTTCCAGCTTCACAAACCCATCCCCGCCGAAGATGCCGTGCATCGAGGCGCGACACCGTCAATTGATTACGGCCTCAGTTGCGCCCAATCGACTTTGTCCTGGTAGAGCCGAATTCGGACTCTTCAGTCCTCCGCAGTTCGGATGCAGCTCCACAAACCCAGGATTGGCCTATTCGGCGTTCCGGACTGGCCTCCTCCCTCGCTGATGGAACCGGCCGAGCATCGCTTCGGGTAGCCGCGCATCGTCGGCCTTGCATACGACGGCATATTGAATCGAGAGGGAACATATGGCTGGCGGGCTTGCAAGAGCGGGGAAACACTGCTGAAGGGCCTTTCGACCACCTCCAGGAGCCTGCCAGCCGCCCTATTTTGAAGGGTGAAGCTCTCTACAGAAGGCGTCTTACGGTGAATTGCCTCGCCCAGTTGCGCTTCCATGCCCGAATTGTCCATTGGCCAGCTCTGCCACGACGCGCTATCCGGCGGCATTGATACGTATCTTTCGATTAGCCGCAATTTCTTTACAAGTCTCCCATCCTTTTTCTCCTGGCGCTCAATTCTTCCCCTGGCCCATTCTGGCAGCTGATGACCTGGAAAGAGCGTGGCGCATGCCCGAGGAATCCAAGAAACCAACGTCAACGCCCACCGTCGCCTTGGTCAATGGAACCAATGACCAAACCGATGGGACTCTCTGTTCAGATGTCGGCTGGACAACACCAGTAGTCCACATTCTGATCGAGATTGGAGTCCGGCCAGGTTTCAGAAGTCCAAAATTCTTTCGTACAAACTAGTCCTGGCGTTTCAGGATGGGTTGGCAGCGAATGCCACGATCGAGTGTGTTCGTGTCTACGGGGCAGCTTCCGGCAGACGGTGAATCGGGTTTCCGACGAAACATTTGCGCGAGATCCGGGCTTTATCTGTTCTGCGGCTTTTGCCCGCAGATCCGACTACAGCACAAGGCTACACGTTGCAAGGCGTCAGTGGTGCGACCGATACCTGCCACTTATGCTGACCAGCCATGAGCTGGTCCTCCAACGATCGCGCATAATTTGGCTGCCACTTGTCATCCGCTCTCCGCGCTACTCCGTCGCCAATCGATGCTCCACAAACAACGGCTCTTCGAGACTGCGTCCTCGCGGATAGTTCTGGGTTGCTGGCCATCTCACTGGAGCCTTGTCTCCTCTGCACCCCCCGAAATGTGGCGTTTCACGCCTGCTCGCGCAGGGATGCTACTGTGTGCGTGAGCGCATGCCAAAAACGCCCGTGTCTGCCTCGTGTGTGCCCTGCTATCACTCACGCGCAAGCAGCCTCAGCTCATACATGCGCCCGTAGCAACTCGTACGGCATTATCTGAGACAAACCCCAAGCAAATCTTTGCATCCACTAAAGCAACACCACGGTCCAGGTCCGGTTCTTGTCCAAAGATGGCTTTCTAAGCTTTTTACTCTCTCCACGGTTACTTCTCTACTTAATCATCCATCACTTCTTACGCTATACAAACGTGGCGACGGTCCGGTAGCATTCACCGTTTTACCCTATGCAGGACCAGGAATAAACATACGGAGACAAGTAGGGCAATGATCGCTAGCCTGTTACTCCATGGAGCGGGCCATGTCATAGGTGGATTTGAAAAGTCAGCACGATTGTCATGTGCCCTTCAGATACTTCCTGTTGCATCCATTGATTCGCTTAGACCTTGCGTGGCCGTCCATCTCACTACTCAGGGATCGCTCGCACTCACAGCCTTTGTGGGCTTTCCGAATTGCATTTCAGCCTTGCCGCCACTGACAAGATCAAATCTGGTTGTTTCGACTTCTGAATCAGTAATCGCGCCCTCTTCATTGGTGGTTGCTTGCAGTATTTGCCCTGCCAATTGGTGTTTGGACGCAGCCTTGCCCTGGCAGCATGTGCCAATCGTTCATTCCTGCGCCCAAAAGCAGTTTCTTACAGTGACATCGGACTCGGTTACGGAGGGCAGGCGGGTTGCAAGAGGAGAGACAACCAGGGCCCGCATCAGCTACCTGCATGGCGTGAGCCTTGCCAACACTCACGCAGTTATTGATTCACGCGAAGGACCATTACGTTTTCAAGCGCCCCGATAGCCAATTGCTCATCGCTCTCTGCGCTGCGGCTCTCATATACTAGAGCGATTCTGGTGACCTGGCCGTTTCAAACGCCTGCTGCATCCATGTTCTATTGGATCCATTCAAGCTTGCGCATATCGAAACATCCAGCCTATCTAGATTTCGCGATGGTGTCTTGTCGCAGTAGCCGTGATCTCACTGCCCATGCTCATGTTTGGATCTTTCTGCTGTCACTTCTCTTTACCCATGGGTTGATTGCGTGGACACAGACTCGCCTCGCCGCAGCTCAGTAGCATGGAAAGACCCTCCAGGCTTACATCAGGGTGCGACCGGGAAGCAGGGTGAAATGCCTCAAGCCGCGACCTCTCTCCGTTCCGTCAAATCACTTGTCCGATCATGTGCCGCTAGCTGGGATCCCGTCTATCTGCTGAGCTGGAGCAACTGGAAAAGTCCGTCATCAAATCGATTTATTGCAACCACTGAAAGCGTGTGGTCTTCTGTGGCATGAGCCTTACCGACAGTTGAAGAAATGCGTCTAATCGAAGCTAGTCAGCAGCCAAGCTAACGTGCCTGACGAATAGCCGCAGATGCGGCCGCCAATGCAAGTTCAAGTGGCCGCGGAGCGGCTGCTACTCTTCGCTACGGACGGCCTGGTCCAGCGACGCCGATACATGCGCTATGCGCAAACCCCGAGGCGACAAGCAGTCAGCATTGCAGCTTGGAGCGGTCCAAAAACATGGGGTGCAGCGGCATGCCTCACGACGCCAGCAAGACACCATGTGTAATTCGTTGACTTGCACTGCCCTCCAACACAATGGCCGCGCCCTGGATACAGCGGGCACGAATGCCGAGTAAGGCCAGGCAGGCTGGGCAGGCCCGCGGTGCAGCGGTGACGATGCCAGCTGCAGCACGCAGGACGGTTGTAATGCACGCCCAGCCTGACTTCACTTCCCCGAGCGTCCTGGCTCAGCCCTCTCTCCACAAGTTCTCTTTTGTCGGCCAGCAAAGCTCACTGGCGTCCCTTTGCTCGTGTGTACGCCCTTGCCCCTCCCAGTTCATCGGTGCCCTCTGAGCACTGCGCACTCCAGCCACTGCAGCTGCTAGCTGCGCCTGTTCCCGGCGGATTAGCTGTTCTGGCGCCAAGGGCTCCGTGACGCCGCCGGGCCCGGTTTTCAGACACTCAGAGCTCCCGCCGCCTCCGACCATCTTCTCCCCTCTCCACCCGCCGCCCTTCTTCCTTGGCCGACAACTCAGAGGCGCTGTCGGGGGCCTTCCAATCAAATCCTCCTCGCCCTACCCCGCTGCGCCGCGCCCAATCTCTGTCGCTTCATCTGTTGCCAAAATCTTCAGGCACGCTCTATCGTGCTTTCCTGGCCGCCCACACTACAGCGTCTCCAGTAAGCACTCTCCACCGCCCAGTCAACTCGTATTCAATATTCTGAGCAGACAAGCCGGGAACGGCTAATGAATCACTCAACGCTAACTCACTGCTTCGAAGACGCGCCTTCCAGTTACATCTCGCCGCTGTGCCACAACCCCCGACCCCCTCTCTTAGTACACAGAGCACCTCCGTACCTATTCGTTCCCCACCATAATGCCTGACCACAGTCCGAATGGATCTTTAGACTACAAAACCACTGCCGCCTGCAACACGCCCGCCGAGAGTATCACCGGGCACTTCGAGCAAACGACGCATCATGAGGATACCGAGCCCAGGAGTAGTATACTTCAAAGCTGGAAGTCACACATCAAGAGCTTCTTGGCCCAAGCTCAGCGTGTTCTTTACAGATGCGAGAGCCGCGTCCGCACCCCAGTTGTGCGTCGTCCTGACGGCGATGATAAAGAGTTGGATGTCGAGGACTTCATCCGGCGTATCGAGCTCTTCGTGAAACACAAGCGCCCAAATGGCATAAAAGACGAGTTAGTTGCGCTCCTGCCTGCGTTTTTTGACTTCGGCTTCCACGAAGGCACTGATGCCTCGTCTTGCATCCTTCTCAACCGCTCTGAACTTCGTGACATGCAACTCCCCGAAGGTCTACTCACGCTTTACGATGACCCGGAGAACCCTCCTGTGCGGATTCGAAACCTAGATGGTACCTTTGTGAAGCTCTACGGGGAGTTTCCCGCAAAGTGGGCCATCATCGGCACCGCAAAGAAGTACCAAAATCAGAAGCTCTTCCCTACGGGCCAGAAATTCATTAGGTCTCGCTGTCTGCTCATCGGAGAGGAGTCGCCTTTCAGCTGCTTGATTGGCTGGAACACTATACACGTAAATCAACTAGATCAGGAGCACATTGCAGCCGCGGCCGGGAAGGGGAATCGAGCCGTGACTTCCAAGAATGTTGGTAAGCATTCAAATCTCTAGGATCCGAGCTGTTGGACTCACTAGAAGCTAACAAACGATTGACAGAGGCCGTGAAACAGAAAGTACCCTTTTTGAATAAGAAGCGACACGACGATTCGCTTGCACAGAACAAGATCGAGAAGCAAAAGAGCGCTGCCGCGAAGAAGGAGAGAAGTGAGGCCCAGAAGAGCAATGCAGCCAAGAGGTAGAAGCTCGTGCCTGATGCCAAAAGTGGCCACCAAGAATTTCGACGATCAAAGCCAAAGCTTCCGCCGTCTCGTCTAGTTGCGCACAGTGATCGATTGCCACTTGGTCTTCTTCTGACCTCGCGGGCTTCCGGCTTCTTTATATCTTCTATTACAATGCTTTCCCAGCAATTTTGTTGTATATTTCATTCCCTTCTTCCTTCCCACTCCTTTTGCATTCTCGGCTGCGATTATCGGTAAAGCTTGTCTTTAGAAGGCTAAAAAAAGATCGATGAGGACAGCACGGCATCATAGCGGCTTCGAGCGTTCGACAATCGGTTCAAAAAGTACGGTTCGCTTTCCATTCTCGCCCATTGGTCTAACATCGCCGGAGAATCCTGGGCTTTCAAAGGAGGGTTCTCTGTTCTCAGTTATTAGATAGGATGGCGCGCGATCTCTGCTTATACATGCCTGCCTTGCTTGGATCTTCCCACCGCCCATGCCTCAAACTCCCACGCCTTGCGTATCATTTGTTCCAACCTGCAAGAAAACCACTTGAACGGCTGAAAAGGCGACCGACACGGCGAAAACCTCGGCTCGCTTCGCGGTGGTGAACCAAGCCAACGCGAAAGACAGCAGGGCATTAAAAACCGCAATAAGCCCCAAACGGGCCTTCAGAGACTTGACGCAGTACAGGATAGCAATAGACAGGATCGGAAGCACCGAAGCCAGAACGCTCGACACCACGAAGGTGAATCGCAGCATCTTCTTGTCCGCGAAATCATTGAGCTTCCGCTTCCTCGCCGGCCTGCGTTTCTGTTTCAGCCTTATCAGCCTCTCCGACACGGTATCGGTCACCCAGCTTGAAAATATGTCTTCATTGTGCCGCGAGGCGAGAGGCAAGAGGTCGGAGCTGCCTTTGTCGGAGTCGTGCTCCTCCGACCCCCAGACCCCGGCGTCTTTGCCGGCGAGCACGCCGTTATCCATATCTTCCGACACGAGGTAGTTCTGGATATGGCGTAAATCCCACGACCCTGGCGGTTCGACCGAGACGAGTTTCATCTGCTGGATAAGCATTCCATCTGGACGTTGCGCCTCAGGATCAGTATGAGACCGCAGACCAATTAACAGCTCCCATCCCCAAAGCCAGATCCAGAGAGGTTCGAAGCCTCAAGCAGACTTGGAAAAGGGTTGAGCACTTACTATACTCTTTCAACTTCTCTCTGATTATTTTCACGAGTTCCCACTGCTCGTCGTCATCGCCTTCGCCTTGGTCTTCCGAGTTACTGAGCCAGAACCAGTTGGTCGCATAGCTTGCCCTTGGCTCAGGCGCAGCGGCATCCTTTGCTTGTAGCTTTTGAAGCCTCTTCTCTAAGCATACAAGCTCTGCTTGCATGTACAAGAGGTTCTGCGCATTCAGGGCTCCGAATCGCCGGAAGATGGCTACCTCCGGCATTTCTCCCATTTTGCGCGCCAGCACAGGGTAGCCGGCCGGTAGAACAACATCATCGTCGGTTGAGGATGTGTCTGAGGGCTCTCGGGCCGTGGTCTGTGAGTCCGCATTCGATCGCGTTACTGAAGAAGCTGCGCTTGACGGAGCTCGTTCCTCACGCGCTGAAGGGGCTGGAGAACTAGCCGGGGATGAAGCGCGGGATTCTGGCACTTGCAGAGTCGTTGGCGAGGCGCCTGAAGGTGGTGGAGGTGACGAAGCTGCTGACGAAGCGTTTGGGAGCGTTGCTGATGATGCCTTGGGGCGGAGCGCGCCCGCTGGAGCCGTACGAGGCCCGATAGTGGAGTGGTGTATTGGAAGGATGCTGACCTGACTGCCTGACATAGGGCCATACACAGGTTCTGAACAGATTTATGCGAAGGCTCCTTTGCTTGGAGAAATCCGGTTAGCCAAATATCAAGGTAGTGCGATCAAGTACGAAGCAGCGCGTGGACCCTTACTCGCCATATACGACTCCGAATTCAGCCTTAAGCCATTCTCCTCCGGACTTTTGTCTGCGGATGAATGGCGTATTACATGCATTTCGTGTTGCTTCATGCACGCAGTAATGCTGCACAGACGCCTTTTTACAGCCTTCGGTGAAGCTATACAGCTGATGAGTGGTCCGGGGGGTGGATGAGGCCTCACACATTTATGTAAAGACGTTTGCGGAAGGGTGTTGGGCATGTGCCATGTTTGATTCGAGCACATGTCCACATTTCCTGCTTTCGTAGTTTGCGCTGGCTTGCTTACCGATCTGATTGACATCAGAGGTAGGAATTATGATATCAACACTTTGATGATCAGCCTCTTCGGAAGACTCTCCCAAGCCACTCATAATTCGGTGGGTTTGGATCGTGAAAGGGCTCTGCTTTATTTCAAATATATAGCCCTCTATTGCCGGCCGTTAGAAGAGTTGCTCCTCTGCAGCACTCATTAGCCCACTGCTGAAGGCACCTTGAGGGGTAGCGAGAAAAGCAGCGACATTTTCGGTGAATGCCGCCCAATCTGGCAGGTGCAGCTGCTTTCGGGGCTGATTCTTGCGAAGATTGATTGCCGCTAGGAACCTTTCACATGCAATGTAGGTGCTATGGACGCGAGATACGCGGGTTAGAATCTCTTTTTGACATGGTGCTTTGGCTCAGCATCGAAGCCGTATGTATCTAATAACGCCATATTCGCCGAGGAATAACGAGGGCCGTCCTTAGCTAGACATTGTTCGCTGCCAAGCAACTATTTCCGCAATTGCATGAACCATGAGACGCCATAGGTCGTACCGCGTCCTCAACAAGTGCTGGTCCTTTCGTTACAAGAGTAGGCATCGAGTTGCTTATGAGGTATTTGGCACCCAGGAAGCTGTGAGCTGGGGAATGCAGTACGAACGCACGCATACCGAGTGGTGAAATTTACCTGCGATATTCTATTGGACACCTGCCTGTCCTTATCTTACTAGCATTATGGATTCTCCGGAAGCTGGTGCTGAAGCGCTCTTTTTCACCTAGATTAAGCCGACTTTAAGAAGTGATGGAATTCATTTTGCATATCGACAAGTCGAACGGGCCTGTCGCACCACTGCTTTATCCCAGATGTTACCTTGATATCTTTTCCGAGCTCTTTCCTCGGAGGACACGGAGGGAGGGCATGTAGATATGGGTGGGGGTAATGCTTGGGTTTTTGTGTAACAGAAAGCCGTGGAAATAACCTCGGAGGCAGCCAGTAGAACATTTATTTGAGTGGGTTTTCAGCGAATGCATGATCCCATCTGCTCCGATATCATTTGGCAAAAGATTTTCTTGCCGCCCATAAGCGAGAGGCTGGGTGCTGATTATTGGTTTATTGCAGCACACTCATGCTCCAGCTGACGCTTGCGTCTACGCCATGATGCGGAAGACTGCAAACCATGACCTGATAGGCGGAATGGGATTGCGCCACATATGCACCACGTTGACACAGCGCGTAGAAGCTGAGATACTTTACTCTGCTTCGCAATCCCACAAATGAGTAGAGAGCCCGTAACGCGCACGTCAAGTGGCGCCACGCATGTTATCCTGATTGTTCGCTGGCACCGTATATCTATAGTGAAGGAGTGATTCTACTGTGCCTCGACGTATTCAGTTATCTTCCTGAAGTGCACATACGTTGCACAGCAACAAGTTGAGAATCGAAGTGAGGCTGATCTTCCCGCTACACCGCCAAAATTGGGCGGTAAGGAAAGGACTTGGGTCTTCCATTAGGGCTTACCTATCACACTAGCCTTGCTTGAAAATTATATTTTTCTGAATCAGTAAAAGAATCAGAATAGTTAGAGATTATTGCTGCTCTGAGGATATTCCAGAGCCTCAACCCCTGGCAGTTGACTGTGGTCTGGACGTGCAGAGGGAAGCCGATAGCTCAGGGTATCAGCCAGCCCGTATGTAGCTGAGTAATCACTTCCTATTCGTTCATGTGAAGCCCAGAGGCTTAGCGGATAATCAAACCGGAAACCCGAATGCATCAGGCTGAGGGGTAGTCAGAACTTAGCCCATCTTCCTTTCTTCCGCATGGCAATGATCGCATGCCCAAATCCCAAAGCCCTTCGTCTTCACACTGAGATGCCATGTCTACCATTCCTAAGACGACCGAGAAAGGTACGCAATAAATCTGTTTCAGAAAGTGTTGCTCAGACCATTCCTGTCCCTCTTTAAATTTTTCTGGAAGCAAGAGCTGACCCAGTCTTCAGCCGAATCATCGCTTTCAACCGCCGGACCAGCCAAACGTTTACCAGATCGAGTTCCACTCATACCTCGCCCCCGACTGTCAAATATCAACTATTCAACGGCTGTCCGTTCTTCAAAACCCCGAAAACATCAACCTTGTCTCTGCGAGCGTTGTCAAGGACCTGCAACGCGAGATAGAACCGTGCGACGGGACGGTCGAGATATACGGGAGCGTCGTCGGCATAAAAGGAAGCGTAGTCCTCGAGTGGGATTTTGAAGAGCCTAGAGGGAGAGGGATAGGTTGCAGTACACAGCAAACACGGTTCTACGTCCCCAACATTGCAAACCCGTTCTTCGATGCCACTTTTGGCCAAAGGACTGCGCGGAAGTATGGCATCAAGTAGTTGATCTACCGGACTGGTGCAGTGAACACAACACATCCCTCTGAGTACGAGCATGACATAAAATCAACTACTCTTGTTGACTATGGTCCCGAGCCCAACAGCCTTCTATAATCTGCAGCAAATGTTGTGTTGCTAACGCTCATTGGAATCAGCCCTCCAAGGTTATATTACCACCACGTCTGCCCAATTGTAGCTTCAAAGCCTCTGACGTTTGGATGTACCGCATTAGCTAGCGTTGTTATTTAACATAGGAAGGCAGTTATAAGAGTCACACCACCGTCAATAAAAGATCGCTCAGGCGGGATACACTCAGTAGTGTCGGTAGCAGCAACAAACATTATCTCGAAGAAGCTATTCCAGGTTTTGTTTTGAGGTAATTAAGGGTCTCTTATACAGAGAGCGGAGCCCCTATAGTGTCACTCCACGCATTTATCCATCAGCAACCTGTAAACAGTCTTCCCCTCCGCCCTTCCCGGTCTTTGCCATGGCATCATTTCATCTTTTCTCCACGCCTTCCAACCACCCGCCCAACTTGATGCGCCTATTACCTACCATCAATGTACGTTCACCCAGACAATTCCGTCCATCTGGTGGGAATTTGATATAGAGGGGTTCTGCTTTACAGTGCCGATGGGTGTCAGATTGCAGTCTCTCCAAACATTATTGACAGGATTCTTAGCCCGTGCAGATGATGCGTTTGTACAGTGGGGCCTCCGATGATCCGACGAATTGCTTCTTTGCACCTGCGATAATCCACATTTCTTTCTGCGGGATCCACCTGATCAGGGCTATCTACGTTTGAGACAGAACCCCAGAGTACGTCAAAGAATCGGCAAGCCGAAGCGATCTGGGCGCCTTTATACAGACTAGCAATGACTGCAAGCACTCCGGCCAGTAGATGGATCATTGCAGCGTTCTTCAATCTGTCTTCGCCTTTCAGCCCCGCAACACATTTAATCAGACAAGCATTTACGCACGACGGAATCAAGCTCTAGAAGCAGGGCTATTTTTTGAAGCATGAGTATTGATGTTACTGTCATAGGGGAAACTTCAGGGTTAAAATCTCCTCGGAGAGAGCGAAGTAGAAAAGCCAAACAACGTATGCGTTCCAAAGCTTCGGTCCTCTGAGTGGAACCCTGAGGCCGTATCAATCCATCCATATAGATATTGGCGAGATGAGCCGAGTATATGTGATTACTGGCTAAGCCTCGTCCGCCTCTAGACCTTCTGGACGGAGAAAGTCGTTTCTTTTTGACGCTCGTCCTGGTAAAGGTCAAACTGCATGGCCAAACGCAGCCTCATACTGACACTGATATCCGGAATCTTCTCGGTCATCTATATGGATGGCTTCATCGTAGCATGTTACGGTCTGTATAAGATGCGTGGCGATCCGACAAGCTAAGTGAGACTTGCCCAAACCACATGCCCCTGTGACAACAATCAGCAAATCGGTTCTCTGAATAAACAACTTGACGAGCTACTCCTCTAGGGTTCAGGAAAAAGTATAATTAACGCAAAAGAAGTGCAGCTGATATCTTTTAGGTGGTATCTCAATTTCTGAGACTTAGAGCTCTCTTCAGCATGAATAAGACAGATGGACTCCGCGTCCCCGCATATTTGACCTTAGCATTGCCCTCACTCTCAATATTCCACGAGTTTTTCCTCGCCTACGTCTCTGAATCAAGAGCGTTTACGGATGGCACCAAAACTTGGGTCATCAATTTATTAATAGAGCTCATCTGGTCCAGCTGCGAAGCCATACCCATGAGTCAATTGGTTGACTACATTTAATAATACTGGAAAGCAGGTGATAACCAAATATTCCAACATATACCATTTCAGCTCCTCTATTGAGCTAAGCTATAGCGTGATGCTATTTTCGCCATTGAGGGATCCACATCTACGACAGATGGAGGTCTTCGCTACCATGTCATCTACAGGAATATCCACGCTATTTCTGGTTGCTTATACATTTAACTGGACTATTAATGTTATAGTGATAACGTTCTTTAATATATTTGACATTGATGCTTTGACTAAATAGCCGGAAGCAAAATGTGGACATTTTGCCCCCGCCCATCTGCTAATTCTTATACGGACGAATAACACAATATTCTCCACCACGTTCAGCAATCCCAGACATCTTCAAAAAAAAAAGAATAAAAAAAAACCCCTACCCGAAAGTTCCTCTGTGACAGATGCGGCCATCGGATTGTTCCACGATCACATGAGTACGGCCGCGCTGTACCCTCCAATTGCAAGACACAAGTGCATCGATGGCACTGGGCCGTCTCTGTCGACAAACGGAAACAAGAAGGCACATCTCATCACGGACAAGCTGTTTTGTCTGGCTTTCCGAGTTTGGGAAAGCGAGACGGATGTGCATTCAGGGTTTGAAAACACGCCGGATGGATTGCGGACAGTGCCAAAAGCCCTACTGGGATTTGTGAGCGAGAGCACCTGGAGGCGTAGGGAGCGTGAAAGTGGAGGCAGATGGGTGGTGGAGAAGAAGGTTGATGGGACATTTTCATGGGCTTCTAAGCGGTTCGTGGAGGGTACCCTGGGCAAAAGCCATGAGAAGGCGTTGTGGATGTTTGCGGAGAGGGTGAAGGAGAGGGTGAGCGCCAGTAAGTGAGCTGACACTCGCACTTCACCGAAGGGCTGTGGCATAACCTCTCAACATCATCTCTGCTCAGCAAGAGTCGAACAGGTACTATGTTATATTAAGATCGTCTCTGTCGACAAATATACTCCACAAGACCTTGCACCGCTCCTCGTAAGGATCCGCACTCCATGGGAATTTCATCAGCGCTCCGCGCAGGCCTTGCTCTGCACTGAGCTCTAACACCTCAAACACGTCGAAGCACCGTAGCATCAGCCACTTCGCGTGCGCTATGGCGTCGCCAGCATCCCCTCTCAACTGCGAAGCTGCCGCCCACCCCACGAACAGCACCCACAGCAGGCTCTCCGCCGATGCCACCGCTCTCCACGCATCAACCAGTGCCGGGAATCTCAGTATCTCCCTCAGCGTCGCCACGAACAACACATGCAGCGGCATCTCCTTCGGCGCGCAGCTCATGATCGCATACACCCACATATGCGCCGCCTGCAGCAGCGCGCAGTACACCACATCCACGGGCCCCGGTACCCCCAGCGCCACGAATCTTTCCTTCTGCCCGATTAGCGCGTCCAACAGACGATGCTCCACGTCATCCAGCACATTCGCCAGCGGCGCGCGGGGGACGATCGCCGGCCCCAGCGCGGCGACGTGTAGCTGGAAGAAGATGAGGCTCAGCTCCGACGTGGCGATCTGGCGCGGGAGGAGCGCCAGGGTGCGGCGGTGCGCCGCGTCCGCCAGCTTCACGACGGAAAGACTGAGCGGCTGCGCTGGCAGGCGAGGCAACTCGGGACGGACGCCCAGGGCTGCGCATGCGTAGTACTCGCACCACTTGAGGGCGCGCTGGGCCATGGAGCAGAAGCTCGAGAGGCCGCCGCGCGCGGTGACCAGGCTATGCATGGCTTTGCGGTGCTGTTCGGAGTTGGCAAAGTTTCCGAGCCAGGTCTGCATGGGCGCGGAGAATGAGGAAGTCAGTGGGGCTGTATGGTTGCGGGCTGGTCGGGGTTGGAGATTACCTCTGCGACGGCGAGGCCTGCTATCATGGCTACGTATGATTCGGGGATTTCTGTGCCGGTCTTGCCGATGGGCATGTCTTCGGGCGCGTCAGTGGCGTGCCGTTCTCCTTTTGTCCTGCCTTGGCTTACCTTGCCTGGTGAGCTGCAACACCTTGGCCCAGTACTTTGCAGTGTCGACGTTGATCTCCTGCGATAGGTTCTTCATCACCTGCCAGATGAAAAGCATAAGGTAATACTGCAAGGGCGTCAAAGGAGTCAGCTTCCTCGAACTCTCGCCATGAGTACTTGGCAGTACGGACGCTGATCCTGTCCCCCTGGACAAAGCTAAACTGCACTCGGCTCCACTGCATCTTTTCTCTCTCGTACGCGTTCTTATGGCAGACAAGGACGTCTCGGTGTCTAGTCAGCCGCGTGCAACAAGGGGCGCAAGCGGGCGTATACATCGATTGTCACGTACCGTCTGTCAAGGGCGTCGGGCCGGGATAGTTCTCGAAATCTAGATAATCGGCATCAGAGCTCCATTTACCAAGCGCAGCGCAAGATCCGCCCTGACATACAGAATCTGATAGCGGCGTGGAGCTCGGGCGTCTCGTCAACAGGCAACATGTTGAACGGATCGACGTGTTGCGGGCTCGGTTCGGGCGACAGGCGCGTGGTGGAGCGCAGGATCAGAGAGTCGCGATCGTCGTTCTTGTCGCCCGCCTGAAGGCGTCGCTTGCCCTCATTGGCGTTCAGCATAACATGACTTTTGAGCTCACGGGCCGAGCGGTCGTAAAGCAGCCCCTGGCGTCGCCTGCCTCGCGGGCCGCGCACCTCGACGAAAAGCAGCCGCCGCGACGATGATGGCGCGCGACTGCTCGCCGACGAAGATGTGCGCGTCGCCGAGGAGGACTCGCATGGCGGCGCGGCCGGCTCGGAGTGCATGACGATGTCCGGGCCCTGCCTGCCATGTCGACACGGTTTGTCCTGTCGCATCGTCGTATCACGTCGAGGGAGGAGCGCCACCGCTGAAGCTTATGTGGATGTTTCGACGGGGAAACGGTCCTGAGGGCGGCGCGGCGCAAGCCAGGCTAAATGCTGCAAAGTGCCAGGGGTGCTCTTCGCATGTGGCGCAATTCTATCTTTATACGGGCCCTGATAAAGTGGGCGCGCGGTGCGACGATCATATGAGTAAGCGCCAGTATAGGGAATGCCAAGGCACCCACGGCCCGGAATGGAAGTTTGGATGCAAGTTTGGCTTGTCGGAGCTAGGAATCCCAAAAGTGCGACGTGTGACACATGCCGTGCCAAAAACGGTGAACACGGTTAAGTATTGGAAGAGATACAAGCAGCATGAAAATACGCTCTTAGATGTTCACTCTAGAAAGCACCAGTCCACCTTCGAGTTTGCTGTCTGTAGTAACCCCAGTCTATAAGATCGACATAACCGCGTCTCTTCGTCGGCCTCCCGAGTAACCGCCTTCTCATCCCTGCGCCATCTTGCCGCAAACAGCGCCAGTCACGATCCCCAGCAATACAAGGACGATTAAGACCGACTTGAACACCGTCCCCACCTTGCTCTCGTTCTGCATCCCCCCCTCCAGATCAACAACAGTCCTCCCACCACCACAGCCCCCAACACCCCTCCGACCACGCTCCTCCAGCATCACCCCTCCCACCCTCTCCTTCTCCTCGAGCTTCGCATGCCTAGCCCAACTCCCAACCCCACGACCACCACTCTCCGACCCCTCCGTCAACCTCTCCAACGTCCTCTCCCTCTCCAATCTCACCCTCTCCTCCAACCTCAGCCCGCTTCCCTCCGCCACAGCAGCCACCTTTCTCTCCTCCTCTCCCTTCCCTACCCTCATCCTCCTTCTCCTCTCCTTCTTTTCTCCGCGCACCTGCCACCGCAGCTTTGTCTCCCAAAACGCCTCCGCCTCCCCCCACGGCGTCGCCAACCACGCGTCCATCTGCCGCACCGACACGTCCGACACCGACAAGCCGTCCGCGGCCAGCTTGCGCAGCAGCAGCATCCACTTGCGGATGCCGTGTCCGTCGACCGCGGCCGGACTGACGCTGCTTCCGCGGTCAGGCAGCAGGTTGAGAGATGAGATGGGCGAGGGGGCGGTAGGGCCGGGGTGCGGCTGGAGATGTGCTGGTAGGGCTGTGGTAGGCGGGGGAGTGTTGTTACTGGAGGCGGTGGTCTGGTTGGAGGAGAGAAGGGAGGGGGAGAAGGCGGATGTTGGCGGCGCCGGGGTTAGAGGGGTCAGGGAGGGGTCGCTGTAGGCTTGTTCTTCCTGTGCCTCGTTTTCCTCGGGCCCGCCTTCCTCTTCTTCTTCTTCTTCTTCTTCTTCGTCTTCTTCCTTGGAGAGGTGAGTGGTGGCTCCAGCCTCGATGGTTCTCGTGTCGTGGGCCGAACTATCCGATCGAGGGTCCGAATGGTCGGACAGTGATGGTGTCTCGCGTTCTGAGCGGTGGGTAGACGAAGCGCCTGGTTGGCCATCGTAGCCAAAGTAAGGGAAGTAGTCCTTTTCGGCTCTGTTGACCCACTCCTCACCCTTGCGGCTCCGGCAGACGGTTACGCGAGAAGAAGTCGCCGATGGGCTGGCCTGTATCTTTTCTTCCTTGACCGCGTGGCCCGCAGCGGATGCGGCGTCTTTTGATGGTCCGCTGGACTTGCGGGACACCGCATCCGATTCCTGGGAAGGGTTGATGCCGAGCTCGTAGTTCTCTGGAGCGGCAGCCATAGACAAGTCGGCATGCGCAGTGCGTCCGCTAGGACTTTCTTGAAGGAATCTCGAATGAAGACCGTTCACAGCCGGGTGCCGTTGGATAGACGCAGTCTTGCAGAGGCCGTCGGCGGCCGGCCCTTGCGCAGGGCCGTGGCCAGATAGTTCGGGTACTCTCACCTCATTTGAAGATGATTGCCTCGTCTGCTCACTCTGGGAATCCTCTAGCTTCTGCATCAAAAGTGTCGAGTTCACGGTTTCACTCGGCGAGGGACTTGAGTCTCTGGCGTTTCCAGTGATCTGAGTAGCTGATTAGACTCGGTATCAATATCTGCAGAGCTGTGAGAGGTGCGGACCCCTAGAGGCTGCTGTATGTAAGCAAAGACCAGCTGGAGAATGTGAGCTTCTCCCGCTAGGGGCTCGCTGCAGAGCGCAGAAGAGCGGCGTCAACAGACACCAGCAATGGCATACTGTGCGGAATGGATACCATCTGCCGGGTTTTCTACAGGTCATTTTTGAAGGGTCTAGGGTCTACTCATGGCTCCAGCATTCGGTGATGTTGGGACAGGGTCCCGGCTGTTGACGTTGATCCAACGAAGATTATAGTGGCTCATAAGCGGGAAGAACAACTCGACTTTCCAAGGTTGATTGATTTTAGCTTCTCAATGAATGTCTGCATGACATTGAATCCAGCCCAATATCGAAATGAGAAAGCTCGTTCATGACCTTGAAACATCCAGGCGTTGACGTACCTTGGTGAAAGAGCTTCGCTTCAATCTAGCCCGCTCAAATCACGATTCAGCCCTATGACCTTACCCACAATAGCATCAGGGCGGAAGAGGTGTGCTATCCGCGCGCACACATCAGCAAAGATCCCTGAACCTGATAGCATTCCCACAAGTGATAGCAAGACCCTCACAAGCAGAATCCGGAGCCTAGAACCCAACAACAAATTTTCATGCCCTCTAAAATCCTGGTCCAATACATGCGCCCCAAAAAACCTCTGTACACTTGAATGAAATCATCTCCCATCACGTCATTACTTCTCAGCAACCAGCGCCTTGGCGTCCTCGACCGCTGCTCTCGAAACCTTCTTCAGCACAACCTTATGGTCCGCTTCACGGTACCTCTCCCAGTGGTCCAAGTCTTCCCGAGCCTGGATAGACAGCGTCTCGTAGCCTTGCTTGATAACCTTGCTGACCTCCCTCGGGCTGAGATTCTTGCTCTTGACCTTTCCTTTCTCGTCGCCTTCCAGGAGCGAGTGGTAATGGCTCGATACGCTGATCAGGGTTTCAATAGAGCTTGAGCTAGATTGCTTTGACAGATCGTAGGCATCGCGGAATTTCGTCAGGATGTCACCCGTCTCCACCAACTTGTAGAAGAGGTCGTCGTAAGCTGCCGCGTCCGGGAGGAAGCCCTCACCAGCGGAAAGTGCTAGGGCAATAAGATTCACAGTATTGTCGATCAGGCGCTCGGATTCCCTGAGAGCCTTGATGTCATTGGCGTAAGTGGTGAGGAACCGAATGAACGAGAGAAGCGACCGCCATAATTCGGACCAGTGGTAAGCTGATAAAGTCAGTTTGGCCCTGATCATTTGAGAGCAGTTCCGCACTTACCGAATCTTATCCTAGATCTACCTAGGAAAGAGATGATCCGTAGTATGATCCCGATGCAGAGGCTATGAATGCATCAGCTATGCACCTTGTGCCGCACAACAAAAACAACATACATGTAGAATTCTGTATCAAGACGGCGGCGCAGGTTGTGATTAATGCCGTCAACCACAGTGTCAAGAATGTATGCAGCCAAGACTCTGTCCGTGCGCACCACGGGCAAGTATGGCTGTCTCTGCCTGCAGAGCCTCACAGGGGTCTTACTCTCATCGCTACATATCCGTTTGGCAAGAGCGGGGTCTTCGATGATGAGCTGTAGAATATAGAGATTGATATGGGTATAGAGCGCAGTTCTTGCCGAACGGTGAGCATGCTGGAAAAGGTAGGACGTGAGAGAAACAAATGCGCTGAAAGGCGTGACATCCGTCTTGCTCGATGCTGGCAGGTTGACGAGATTGAAACAAAACAACTTGTTGGCGTTGGCAAAGTCGTAAGCTGAAAGAAGAATAGCAGCTTCCGGGCCAGGTCTTGGATGATCGTCAGTTCGATCGTCATTAATTGAGATGAGAAAGAGACGTACAAGGAAGTGAACAGAGACTGGGCCTCCTCCGGGGTATGGGCGGGCGATGCTGGCCGGGAGCCTGTAAGAGCGCCTAGGCCAACGTAGCTGAGAGCAGTCCCTATTGACCAAGGCTCAGGGGTATCATCCTGCACAGCAACATATCTGTCTCTCAGGTCTCGGCAAGTGCTCCCTACACATTGAACAGTCTTCTTGATTGCCAAGTCGTTCACGAAGTCGTCGAGGCGCAGGCGATAAGGGTTTTGAAACTCGAACTTGTTGTAATTGGCCAGAAGTCCCAGGAGGATGAACGGCTCGGAAATCTCGACTGATGATTCGGAGTCTTGTACGAACTGTGAGGAACTTAGCACGGATCTTTGCGCTTGAAGACTATTGTCGACTCACCTTCATCAATGACGGGAAGAGGTCCCGGTGCGTGAAGTAGGATATCAGTCCGGTGGTGTATGCGCCTGAAGTAATTGACAGAGCTACGCGGATAGCTTTCCGGCGGACTTGCACTGCTTTTGCGTCAGTATGATACGCAAGCTCCACGGCCATAGTCTAAGACCAGCTCTTCCAAAGGAAACTCACTATTCCTTCCGCTACGTATGATGTTGTCCAGGGCGGCTACGAGCTCGGAAAGCACGGCATCGGCATCGTCCAGGCCGGCAAGCACGGAGAGGATGTCGGAGCTCGGGTTGTTGTATTTCTTGCTCAGCACGGCGCCTAAGAAGACTGTCAAAGTCTATTTCGTAAGTCGGCGGGCTTTCTGGAAATCGCAGGGGCACAATTGGCGGAGTGGGACGGAGCGGCGGGTATGGCTGGTCTTACATCGAGCGCGATCTCGTCGGAGGGAGCTTTGGCGTCCTGCACGCGATCAATTGCGCGTGAGAACAGCTGCTGGGCGGGGACCTGTTGCGGGCAAAGAAGTAAGCACCGGTTCAGACCTCGCCGTGGCAATCGGTGAGGCGGGCTTTGGCTTACCTGGAGGTGCAGCATCTCGTCGGAGCTCAGCTTCTGCAGCACACGTCGCAAGTTTGGCGCATCGGGCTTGAGCAGGAAGAACTCCTGCCAGAAGCCCTCGGAATGCTCATGGTCCTGGTCGTCTGGCGGCTGGAACAGGGCCTCGTACAGCTGGACAATCTTTGGCTGGAAGGTCTCTGGGCGAGACACCTGGGTCAGCGGCGAGGGCTCCATGGAGGGAGAGGCGGCTCGAGAAGGAGGAGGGTGCGGGATAGTTTTCGGTCAGGACCGCGGACAAGGACACGCAGGTGTGTCCAGCAAGGCCAATTTCCGCGGCTGCCTCTTGTCAAGGAACAGCCCCGATCGTCATCCATACCTAGGGCCCCCCGGCGCGGGGTCCATCCGCCAAGTACAACACTGCGCTGTGCCCCTCTGTTTCTGCGACAGCTTCATCAATTGCGAGAAAAGGGAGGCGCAATCCCTCTCTCCCCTGCCTCGACCGCGGGCCCTCCTGTGATCGCACCCCCAGGGCCTTGCATCAACAGCTCCGCCGTCGCCGCTGCCGCCAATGGTCTCGCACAACCACCCCACCGCTCACCCCTCCCCGCCCGCCCACGCCTCCGCCGCCGAGATGGCACAGATCGCGCAGACAGACGCCCCGGGCCCGGGCACCTTCAGCCTCTCCTCCTCCTCCTCCTCCTCCGCCTCCTCGTTGCCCCCACCGCCCGTCCTCCTGCTCGCCCTCTCCGGCCCGTCCAGCAGCGGCAAAACGACGCTGGCTCGTCTGCTGCGCGACATCCTGCCGCACGCGTATATCCTGCACCTCGACGACTTCTACAAGCACGATTCCGAGATCCCCGTCAACAGCGCCGGCGTCCAGGACTGGGACTGCTTGGGCGCCATCGATGTGCCCGCGCTACGCCGGACGCTCGCCCACATCCGCGCGCACGGCGAGCCGCCTGCCGACTACGTGAGCAAGGAGGACAAGAACGCCGTGGGCGATTGCGGTATCGAGGACGCGGCGATAGCAGCGTGCAGGGCGCGGGTGGAGGCGTTCTTCGCGCGCGCGGGCGTGAGAGAGAAGTGGGGTGCGCGCCGGATAGCGATCATTGACGGGTTCCTACTGTACTCGCAGGAGATGGCGGAGCTGGGGATACGGGATCAGTTTGATATTAAGCTGTTCTTGCGCACGTCATATCAGACGGCGAAGCGGCGGAGGGAGGCTCGGACGGGGTATGTTACTTTGGAGGGGTTCTGGGAGGATCCGCCGGGCTACGTGGATGATATTGTCTGGCCCAATTATGTCAAGGACCACAAGTTCTTGTTCAAGGGAGGGGATGTAGAGGGTGAGTTAGATGAGGAGGTGTGTAGGCAAATAGGCGTCCAGGCCATGCCCAAGGATGCAGCTGAGGACATGGGTAAGGTCCTAGAATGGGCTACGAGCGTGATAGTAGACGAGTTGGGTAAGGCAACCCAAGCATGAACGTAATGTTGCCTAGTCCAACTCGTTTCTGGGCAGTCTCATCGAAGAACTATTCGAGAACAGTAGACCGCAGTGTTGTCATTTGCCTGGTTCGCAAGAAGTCACACCCTCAAGGCCTCGTCGCTTAGGTGCGACACGAGCAATGGTTGGTCAAAAGACTGATACGAAGCCACCTCAGGAAGCCTGTTTTCTCTAGCATTATAACTTCTGCAGTAGCAGTGGGGTATCTCAAAGCAAATAGAGCCAACCATTTACACCTCTAGAGAACCGGGGGAAAGGCGGGCCTCTCAAACACCCCTCCTTCTCTTTATCCCGAGCATCTACCCCGACAACCTCAAAAAGCCAAAAATGATGTTCAACAAAAACCCCGTTAACACCGCAATCTGCCTCCTCCGACTCCACACGCCCTCTTCCCTAAAACCCCATCCCAGCGCGCCCAGCGGCCAAAAGAACCCCACCACATTCCCATACAGCATGTCATCCAGCCCCCCATTATCCGACCACGTCGCCGAGCCCCAGCCTCCACCACCACCGCCATCCCCTCCCTCCCCACCTCCGCCGCCCGCCCCATCCGTCACCGTACCCCCCGGCCTCCCCCCGCCGCTCATATCGTTATCCAGCCAGCGGTCCTCGAGCACCCTGATCTCCTCGGGCGAGGGCATGGTATCCGGCGTGTGCGTGAACGACAGGTTCGCCCTAAACTGCGAGCGCAGCTGCTGCACCTCAGCAGGCGTAAACCCGGTGCTGAGCAGCCTATCGAACCCGCGCGGCGCCTCCGTCGTGCTGGTGTGGCCAATTGAGGTGGAGGCACCAGCATCAGATGTGGATGATCCCGCGGCAGTGTGAGGTGACGAGGACGGGGGCGCCGTAGTGCCCCCCGTGCGTGTCCGGCCAGGGTGTGCGAAGGCGGCTTCGAGCGCGGCTTCGGCGCTGGCGGCGGCGCTGGCCTCGGCATTCAGGGCAGACGGGGCCAGCGCATCGCCGATGGAGCAGTGGATGTAGACTTTGCGGGGCTCGGGTTTGTTCGCGTCGTCGTCCTCATCCTCGCGGACGGGCTGTTTGCCCTTACCCTTGACGTCGGGAGCGGACGGCGGGGGTTTCTTGCTCGTGCCGGGAGGGGGCGGCGGCGGGAGGCTGAGGCTGGAGGTGAGTGGGGCGGTGTCGGCGAGGACCTTGCCGGCGTGGATGAGGCGGAGGCGGCTGGACGCGTGAGGGGCCGGGATGCGGGTGCGGATAAGCTGCTTGAGCGAGAGGGTGGTGGTTGTTCTGGGGTTGGGGATTGGTAGCGGGAGGTCTGGAATAGATGCGGTGAAGCGGACGATCAGAAGGATTTCTGCAGGTGGTGGTCGCGGAGGGGGGTCTGCCATGGCTGCTGTTGTGGGTGTGGAAGAGTAAGATGATGTCTGGGCCACTGTAGCTCTGGCATGACATCGGCTATGGGAAACTCCGGGGTCCCTGTCAGTTCGGCGGGTAATGTAATGCAACGAATGCAATAAGAGAGACACGCCGTTGGGGATTCACCGACTGGAAGGACTGGAAACCTATACAACATCCTATTGGTGCGTCATGCCTTGAACGGCACCTCCATTTTCCGTGTAATGCGTTAAGGTCCCGCCTGCGACGTCACGATTCATAAGCATACCAACCCCACCAATCCACCGAGGACTTCAAATCAACCACCGTCGGTCTTCACCTTTACGAGCAAGCCCGGTCAGAACCACACATCATGCCAATCATTCACGTTGTCCAATTCGGTTTCAAGCCGGAGGTTTCAAGGGAACGGGTTGATGAGGTAAGTGCATTATTTGTGCATCTCTCTACAACTATATATCACGTCTAAGGACTCCTCAGGTGTGCCGCCGCATGCTGGCTCTGAAGGACACTTGCATCCATCCAACTACTCAGAAACCGTACATCAAGTCCGGGATCGGCGGACGGGATAACAGTCCCGAGGGAGCCCAGGTATGTTCTCCGGAAATGTGCCGCGCGGATCATCCCCATCTGATAGTGCATCCCCCAACAGGGCGGAGTCACGCACGTTTTCATCTCTGAATTCGAGAATGAGGAGGATCGAAAGTACTACCTCGAGAAAGATCCGTCGCACTTGGATTTTGTAAAGTTTGTAGGGGACCTGGTCCAAACTGTTCGGGTTGTGGACTTCGAGCCGGGAAAATTGTAAACAACGAGGGGGATATATCCGACATTCCGTAGTACCAAAAACGACTTTGCAGCCCATGTCTAGTGACCGCTTATAACGCCTTCCAATGCAACGCCAGCCGTGAAATTAACGAGGAAATGGTTCGGTACACAGGAAAGTTTAGTTCACGCTAAAGGACTCGCCGCAGCCGCACTGTTCAGCTGTGCACTCGTTAGCATGATATCATAGATAAAACCAAGTGGCAAACCTACTGATGTTGGGATTCCTGAAGACAAATCTCCTGCTCAGCTTGTCCTCAACCCAGTCCATCTCGCTGCCCAGGATGTGGATGAGCGCCTTCGAGTCGATCAAAACCTTGACGCCGTCCTGTTCGACAGCGTCGTCAAACTTGCCAGGCTTGTCAACATACTCGAGGTGGTACGCCAAGCCAGAGCAGCCCTTGTTCTTGGTTCCAACCCGGATCAACTTAGGCTCAGGCTGGTCGAGAAGTTCGCGCAGCGCAGAAACAGCGGAAGGAGTGAGGGTCATGGCGGCCTTCTTCGGCTTGAATTTGAAGCGGCTCGGTCTCTTGGTTGGCGCTGGGGACGGAGCAGGCTCGGTGTGGAATGCAGGCTTGGACTTCTGAGCCTCGCCCTCAGTCAGGCTGACGCTGCTATTCTTATCGCTGGTGGCGGCGGCCGGAAATCCGCGGTGCTCAGTCAAACGGGGAGGCCGGGTCTCGTTAACCTCGGGCTTGCCGCTGGCGATGGACGTGTCGGGGATGCCAGTGTTCCTCGGCGGGGTGGGTGGAGGCTGTAGCGTATGCGGCTGGTATGCGCTCGCGGTCTGCAGATGGCGGGTCTGCCTGGCGGATGACATGGAGCGGAAGCACTGGGGACAGCTTCTCGATGCGGAGAGAGAAGTCAAGGTGGCGAAGCGGAACATTGACGGCGCAGCAGCGAGCGCGCTGGTGGCAGAGCGCGGAAAAAGCATGGCGAAGGACAATGGACAGGCGCGGAGGGCAGTGGTGATGGAGAGGATGGTTGAGTCGTGGGCGTGCGGCGGCTTTGATGATGTGTGTAATCCTTAGCCGCGGCCGCCGGGACCGTCGTCATATTCTCGGTAAAACCTGACCAGGGATGAGTGTAGCCAATCACGATTCACTTGTTGTAATCGTACTCAGGGTCTGCCGTTTCGCACCAGCGGCGCGCCTCTGTCCTTCAGGGTGCACTCCTCCTTCCGGCATCGCTGCCGATCACGGCTGCCCCTCTGCCGACCTCACGCTGCCCATCTGATCGTATGATGTCATCTGCTCCTCATTGGTGCTTTCTTTCTCTCCATATCCACAGAATTATTGGAATGCTTCGTGCAGTAATCCGCAAATTGAACAGAGGTCGACCGAGACATGCCCGCAAGTACGGGCCTCCACGGTGGCTTGAAGCTCTGTTGCACGACCCCATGTCTTGCCACGCGTCATTCATCTCTTTACAGGCACGGTTCGCCTTGGACCGACACCTCGCTGATGGCGCAGACGTAGCACCACGTCAGTCTTATCACACCACATACTCGTCTGAGGACTACAGCTGGGCGCTCCCAGCAGAACCTTCATCTGCGTTCCAAAATCAGAGTATACACATGCATTTGTTCACGACTCTCGCCGCGCTTAGCGACCCATATTTCAAGCTTCGATATAGAATAACAAGTTGAAATTGGAGCTGGAAGGAGTTTTCCGACTGTAACTTCATGGAACTGTTTGCAAGCTCATTTCCAGTTGCCTGCCTCCACGAACTATGAAAAGGAACTGAAAACGACTATTAAAATTCTTTCTCCCTGCTACAGATTATACATATATTCACAATGATGTCATGTTCAAGCTTGCCCTAGCTTGCCTGAACTACTTTCCTGTATCTTGAGCCTCCATTCAGGAGCGGGTATCTCATTATGTTTATCCTCACAACGCCATTTTGCCATGCATTGAAGCAACGGCTCATTATCTACTAACCGGAATAACTGTCAAAAATGCACTATTGTCGGCCATCACTGCCTCCAGGTGTTGCTCAGGCTCCTGCTCGCGGTTTGATTTTGTCTCCCTTTCCTTGCTACTTCTTCACGTCAGCGTCCGAAGCTTCTCTTCGCTGTCAAATTGGAACCCTCCCTGTGGAGCTGGAGAAAAGAAAATGTCTGATCTGGAAGCAACGTTACAACACCATCAGGCTTTGAGGTACACGCGTGCGTCAACTGTACCTGCAGCATTAACGGCCCAAGAAATGGGGCAGCTTACCGCCGGTGGCAGCAGGGTGAAGTGTTTCAACATTGCGGAGCAAAGATGTCGGATAGTCCCTTCATTCGCGTCGTCACCCCAAGTCGATCCACCTTCACAGCCGACGCTGCGATCACCTGGCCTATCAGTGCCATTGCTAGGCTCGGCCAGGCTTTAGACACCTCCCTTTTCGCCCGACCTCTTCTTTCAGCATATTCAACCTTTGCTGATCTCTGAATTGGAAGTCACCGCTCCAGAATCCACAATCGATGTTACTGGTTTCGTTTCGGCTTCTACTTTGTGCCAACGCCTCGGCATCTACAGGGGGAAGATGCACCTCCTCTTTCTCATCGACCACAGCTATAAGGCTGTCGCCCATGACATGGTGGAATAATTCGGGGTTCACCGTGTAGCATCTCAACCCTCTTCTCCGACAACCGTGCATCACAGCCATATCGTAAGCTGGATCCGGCGGACTCGTAACAGATGCTAGCTCCCCTACTAACCACCTGGCTGACATTCGGGTCACCGCATACCCAAAGGTGCAAAGAGGCAGCCGGGAACGGTGCACAACGCGAGCTTTCTCCGGAATCTCCAAGGCATCGAGGAAGTCTTTGGTATATGGGTGAAGGTTAGGCCGGTCTGGAAGCGTGCTGTCCCGATATATTATATGCTCTAGCGCGGACAAGTTGGAGGGAAAGTGGTGCCCCGGGCCTATCCCTTTGTCGATCGTCTGGAACCAATCTCCGCAATGGCCGAGCCAGAGAAGATCCCATGCTGAGATGTTTCCGTAGTATCTATCTTTTGAGCGGAAAATAGTACGGACGGCCGCTGCCGCCCGGGGAACTTGGAGTGTTCGGAGCCGAATGTCCCAATCAACGTCGTCTTCCATGATGAGAGCAGTTTCCAGTCCTGAGTCTAGGAATCTACAGCCCACCGTCAGTTTTTCCACTGTTTCTTTTTGCTTCTTCTTTTGCTTACAGTTGCAGCATATAAACATGGGAGAACCAAGCCATGATAGATCCATGCCCAGCGTAGCGGTCCTCTTCTTTCAAGCCAGCTCGAAATCGGGTCTCATCGTCCACGGTCCACTCCGGTAGGTTCGGAATGGTGAGATCTATACCGGTGACGTTCGCGGCCTGGATCAGGTGTGTTCGCCGAGGAGAGTCCAATGCAGAGACAACAAAGATGGCACCAAATCCCAGAGTAGAATTTGCTGCGTCGATTTCCGTGTCGTCAATTTCTGCATGGCTTGACGGTTCTACGTCATATCCAGCAGGTATAGCTATTCGGTGAGCATAGAACGAAGTTCTGCAGTAAATAAAAAGGCTTGAGAAAAAGAAGACGAAGCAAAGCAGCTGGACATATTTTTTTGGCACAAGCATGGCTCACAGTCCGAAGACTCGAAGAGGATGAGAGTGCAAAAGTCGCAGAAAGGTTATTGAGCCGCGCGTTCCAGGTTTTGAAGTTACATTCCGGTACGGGGCTGAGGATTCCCATCTACCAATTACGCAGCCATGCGCAGTAACGGGCCTTTACCGTGGTGCAGCGAACCGTGCCGGCCTGACGAGTCTTGCGTACTCGCGTCCACTTGTAGTTAGTCCGTGCCGGTGTACCCGCCCGGCACGTGCGGCACTGCGGTGAGACTGTGTCATAATGCCCTCTCCCCGGATTGCTGCCAGGAGCCGAATCTTTCTGGGTTTTACGCGACTCTTGTCAGGCTACTGAAACGGTTCCACGCCGAGGACTGCGGCCTAGCGTGCCACATTGTTTCGTGAGTTCAGGGACCTCTAAAGGCGCAACTCTTCATCTCCTCGCTGATGCTCATTTGACGTGTTCATGCCCTGGAAGATCGCTCCGTCCACGCGCTTCTATTGGAAAACAGGGTCGACGATCTCCACATGTGTCGCAATCTTCTCAGTGCGCTCTCTGTCATACTTGCCCCTCAGCTTTCCCCTTTTGGAATGTCACGGGAACTCTGGGGTGCGGCTGTGATAAGACACTGTTCACTTCCTCCATATGGATTATGTTGTTTTCACAGGGTTGCCAGCACTTGACTCTCCGGTTACCTGGCTCCGAGGCTGCAAATGCATAAGCGCGATGCGTAGCCGCGCAACCTCCACCGTGGCGGATAAAATCACATTACCATTGGTCCCACACCCAATCAGACCTCTATATTTTTAGGCTTACCAAGGGAAGGATGAGGCACAGCAACAGTGATGCGATAACAATCACAGCCTTTTCAATGCCTTTCCAACCAGCTGTCAGCCGTGAAGTGGCTGCGTCTCCAACCCTTCTTTACGCTCGTCATGTTATTCTGGTCGTTAATGAACACTCTTTTCTGATTAATCTAACTCTCTTTGCGAATTCGGCTGGCCGCTTGTATTTCTATCCATTGTATTTGAAGCACCCCAGAGCTTCCAGTGCAGACCCCACGCCTTCTCATGCGAGTCGCCGGATCTCGAGCAGCCCTCCGGGCTGTGTCTGCGATCATACAGGTTCAGCTTGCTCAAAGCGCGTCCAACTTTCCCGTTCCGTGGAGCGTAGATTATTATGGCCCTGATGGGCCTTGGCAGGCTATCAGCGTCAGCGTTGGCGGAGTCAATACTCAAGCAACAACACAGGTCGATCTCTATCCAAGTGGTGCATACGGCTCCCCGATCATTACTGCCGACGCGTGTAAGCTTTACCCGGATACTCCATGCGGTGCTGGCGGTATATGGTCGCCAACAGACACGAGCACTACGGGTACTGGCTACAGACAAGCCTGGGTTGGGCATGCCGATCAGATTGATGCATATGGCGCATCATACATCCAGTCAATGACTATCAATGGGCAGACCGTACCATACGTCCCGTTAGTAGCCATCGATAACGCCACAATCACTAGTCCGGGCGGAAAGAAATACGGACCGCAGTGTGGCAACTTAGCATTGGGCGTCGGGGGCGGTGTCCAGACCCAACATTTCCCCGACGCAACCTCAGACGTCGACACGGGCTTTATGTTCCTTGCAAGCCTCTACAACCGGAACATCATCCCCTCCTACGCCTACGGCCTGCACTACGGCTCCGCCGCCCTCCGTTACGGCGGCTCCCTCGTCTTCGGCGGCTATGATAAAGGCCGCGTCCTCGGCAAGTACACCAACTACACCGGCAGCGAGCTCACCCTCCTCGACATCGGCATCGGCGTCGAAAGCGGCGGCTCGCCCTTCCCCTCCGGTCTCAAGCGCATCGACAACCTCCTCCTCAACAGCACCGGCCAGCCCACCTCCATCACCGTCAACCCCAACCCCGGCATTCCCGGGCTCTACCTGCCCGGCAAGACGTGCCAGGAGATCGCCAAACACCTGCCGCTCACCTTCGGCACCAGTTTGCAATACTACGTCTGGAATACCGACGACGCCGCATACGCCGCGCTCATCACCTCGCCCACCTACCTTAGCTTCACCTTCCCCTGGAGCGGCGGCGAAGACCCTACCGCCAGCACGGCCAACAACAACAAGCCTAACAACCTAACCATCAAAGTTCCCTTCCTCCTCCTTAACCTGACCCTCGACGCACCGCTCGTCGACACTCCGACTCCCTACTTCCCCTGCATCCCGATCGCGCCGACGGGCGGCGACGTGTACCGCCTGGGCCGCGCGTTCCTGCAGGCTGCGTTCACGGGCCACAATTTCCTCGAGACGCACAGCTGGCTCGCGCAGGCGCCCGGCCCGGGGACGAGCCGGAACGGGCTCGGCGTGGAGAGGCGGGATCTGGCGGCGCGCGCGACGGCCATCGAGACGAGCGAAGATGACGGGACGACGTGGGCGAGGAGCTGGGCGGGGTATTGGGAGCCCCTGGCGGAGGATGGCACGCAGACGGCGACGCCGACGGCGCTGGCTAGCGTGGCTGCGGAGGCTGGGGAGGGGGGCCCGGGGACTGCTGGGCGGTTGGCGACGGCGGAGAAGGTGGGCATTGCGGTTGGTGCGGTGGCGGCAGTTGCGCTTGTGGCGGTGGGGTTGGTCTGGTGGAGGAGGGCGAAGAGGCGGAGGAATGTGTCAAACGGGTATGAGTCGGAGGGTATTACTGGGACTGGTCAGGTTGTGGATAATAAGTGTCCGTTTGGGTGTCCATATGGTGTGCATAGAGCTCAGTGCCCATTGAGGCAAGTGCAGCCGCCAGTAGAGTTATGGACACACCCGCCGATGTTGCAAGGGAGCGAGGTAATGTATGAGCTCCCGGGGAGTGGGCCTATATCTCCAAGGGAGCTAGATGTTTGTACAAAGCCAATTCCGCAGAGGAGGCCAGGTGCTTTTCGAAATAATTAGTGAAATATGTAATTGGAGAGTCTCTTTAAAGAATGCATGACTGGAAAGTGTTCTTTGGATATTTCTGCCGAAACTTACACGATCGACTTGAAGAAAAAGCTCATTTAGCAATTCGTCCGAACCGGTTGGAGTTAAACTTGAAGCACATTTCAGAAACTCTTCATTCAAGAATGTAGAAGAAGTACGAGGCTGAAATGGGTTTTGGTTGGGATGGCTGCCTCAACTCTTATATATTCCTTCTGTTAGCAGTTCTGTCACATCGCTGGACTTGAGCTCTTCCAGCTTCACTTTCATCGTTCCCTAAGTGAACTACACTAAGTCTAGCTGACTATCAAGTCACCCTCGCTTACAGTGTTTATCAGGCGCAATTCTGCAACCATTGCAAACTTCCATCTACTTAGGAGTTTATTGGTTCGGGAGGCAATACAGATGGTGGCGCAGTTGCGTGCCCGGACAATGTAAAGCAGCATTGGCCGAATCATATGGGATAAATACTGACTAAGTACTCAGAAGTGCGCACGAGTGCTCGCAGTCACTTCGGCAGTCTCGCCAGCATGGTTTTACAACGGTAATCCACGGCGCCTGCTCTGCTCGCCATGCTACTTCCTCTGCTCCAATTCGAACTTTAAATCGCCACTTTCTGTAACTCTGGTAATCATACTTGCCTCAAACTAAATGAGGAGCGTCTCAATCTTCTGAACAACGAAAGCTATTGATGATTCGTCCCTGCTATTGGCCTTGACGGGATCAAAGCCTCGGCAGCGCTTGGACGTCGCATATAATCAAGAAAGCTTAAGAATTTTTCGAAAAGCTCCGAGAGGGCTTCTCAGTGGAGTTGAGGAGGAATGGGGAGTCTCCGTGCTGAGTTGACGGACAAGTCCGGTAGAGGCGAGAAGGTTCTATGTGGTTGGAAAGAAGCATATGTCGGTAGAAGTAGAGGACCCGAGACAGTATGGCTTTGATCAGAGTCTCCAAGCTGCTGCTCTAGCATGTACAACTATCGCGGAAGTCTTGCTGCTTGTCTTGTGTGGTGCTTTGGACCAAGGATACCATCACATTAGCGATCCACACCAGTACAGGGAAGCGTATTCATGCGCCTAACAATCCTCAACGACGCCACCCTCCCCCCTTTTTCTTCCACTCACAAGCCGCACACCACTCATCTAAAATTCCGAGTTGCATTTTCCCCGGTTTTCCAGTCAAATTCCTGCAAGCCCCTTGCTCTTTTGCTGTGTTTTCAACATATATTCGTACTTGGTCACGCTCATTCCCATCAGAAGCCCTTCGAGGTAATTGAGTGGCATCAACACCACAAGCCCCTTTAGCTCAGTGGTAGAGCGCGACACTAGTAATGTCGAGGCCATCGGTTCGACTCCGATAGGGGGCAGGCGTTCGGCGAGCCTGTCAGGCAACAGGTGTATGCTATGTTTTTTGCTCTCCCTGAGGCTCAGGGGTGGACATCGTTTTTGTTTCGGGCGGATGTGGGGCGGGATGGAGGGCCGTGCGAGGAGCATCGAGGCACTGGGAGGAGTTATCTGCAACGACTGGAGGGTGAAGAGATTTTGTTTTGTATTGGAGGGGAAGATAAACCCAATTTTAAATTTGTTGTGGAGTCAAGAGGCATTTCGAGCAGCGCAGAAAGACGACGGAGGCGCTTCAGCATGCACGCGAGAGTTTGACGGGTGCGCAGTGGAAAAAAACCAAAAAAAAAAAAAAATGTGACAGGGATGTGGGGAATGAGAAGCCCGAGGCACACGTTCCGCGAAACGACCCGGGACCTGAAAAGGAGCCGAGTGAACGCACACAAAGAAACGAAGCGCCTGAACGTCGGGCAAAAGATGGAGAGTGTAAGGGCTAGTGGGACGGACTGTTCGAAAATTGCTGCCTTCACTGTGATCCCAGTGAGATTTTGGAGAAGCTCACCGTCTTGTGGCGCGACACCAAGTCGAGATACTCCGTTTGACTCAAAAGGGAAGGCAAAGACACGACCAAACACATTGTAGCTCGGCATCATCCAATCGGCACTGATGATTTTTCGGAAGAGGATCGTGAGTCATAGAGTCGTTCGCACAGTCATCAGGGTGGAGAAATGCGTGCAAAAAAATTGCAAAAATAAAGCACTAGCTGCGAATGGTTTCGATCCATTGTCCTCCGGGTTATGAGCCCGGCGCTATTGAGGATGTTAGTTGATTGAATTGCTTGATCCAGGCTGTTGTAATGACTTACCGCTTCCGCTGCGCCACGCAGCTTTTTGTAGCTTGGATTGTAATAGCGTTTGACAAATTTCGTCTATGATCCATGCACTTTGTGCGGAAGAATGACATTCGAAACTTGATCCTATGAGGAATGAATACTGGAAGACCTAAAATGGGCGACAACCAATCATATATTTCTAAAAGAAAGACCGAGAGACAACAAAAAGCAAGGCATGTCAAATCATGATAACGCTTCTGTAAGTGCTGGTCCGATGCAACAGAACACATGGCTGCAGTAGGAGGGCTACCAGAAAAGATAACTTCGAAATGCTCGACAACGTTCTCTCAACAAGAATGTCAAGATTTCTCGAAACACTTACACATCTTGCATATGTGAGGGATGACCATCCTCGAAGGCCCCTTGCTTCGCCGCCCTATCCATATCCCCCATCCTTCTCGCTCTTCCGCCTCTTCCCCTTCCTCTATACCCTCTACCGCCGCGGGCACCACCGCGTCTGTTATCTCCTCCAGCGCCACTTCCTCCTTTGTGGCCAACAGCAAACGGGATCCGTACCAACGGCCTTTCAACCCATTCCACACCCTTCAGGTTCAGTCTCTCTTTCTCCCTCTCCGGCAGCCTCCACGCTTGGAACAGGCCCATTAACATTTCCTCACCCCTGCGTCCTCCATCCTGCGCCCCATCCACATCAACATCGCGCAATTCCTGCACCCACGTCTTGATGTATGCGCCACCCTTGTCGTAATCCAGCGCCTGCTTGACGGGATTGAACTTGCGGCCCTGACGCGGATCGTTGCCTACGCCCGCGACGTACTGCCAGTTACCCCAGTTGTTGCTCAGGTCATAATCCGTGAGCGCGCACTCATACCACTCGGCGCCAACGCGCCAGTCGATGCCCAGATGCGACGCCAGGAAAGATGCGACGTTCTGCCTGGCGCGATTAGACGTATACCCGGTGAGGAATAGCTCGCGCTGCGATGCGTCGATAAGGCCCACGCCGGTCCTGCCAGCCCTGAAGCGCTCGATAGCCTGCTTTGTCTTGACGGGGTCGTCGCCAATGCTGCTACTGCGGTCAAGGTAGCGCCACCTCTTCTTGCCGCCCTCGGCCGGATTTTCCACCTGCTTCTCGCCCGAGCGAAAGCCGTCGACGTTGAAGAGTCGAGGCCCGAACTTGCGCGTGCAGAGGCGCATGTAGTCCCGCCACAGCAACTCGAAGCGCACCGCTGCCGTCCCAGCGTTCTCGCCCTGCCCGTACCCGGGCGCCGCTTTCCACGAATCCGGTGCGTTTGGGCTGCCGTCTTCATAGGCGGCGAGGGAGGCGTGGACTTGGCGCGCTGTTACGCAGCCGAGGGCGAGCCATGACGATAGCTTGGTGCTGTAGTCTTCGCCAAGGAGTCCGTTGCGAGTTTCTTTGTAGTTAGCCATGGAGCCCGAGGCAATGAGATGCGATACTCGATTCTGGGCGGCGGTCTCGCCGCCTTCGAATGGATGAGCGGACTTTGCCCCTGACGGCCACTGCGGTGGATTTTCCATGGCCATTGCTAGGTCGATAGGCTTGTGCAGGGAATCGATCATTGATGAGAGAGATTCTGGTGACGTGAACGGGCCGGCCTGCGGCGGGATTGATGAGGCGGGAGGAAGTGATGGTATGGATTTTGGCATCGAGATCGTCGGGCGAGGCCGTTCGCGGAGTGGCTCCAAAGACTTGCGGAATGTTGTGTAAACATCTGGCAGATCTTTAATGTCTGTGAAAGGTAGGTCCCGACTAGGATGAGGCGGTGGTCAGCGTGGGCGATTCGGGAGCGGGCAGGACCAACTCACTCATCAACAAAGTACTTCTCGTCCGTCCAGAGCTTGAACTCCACCCCATTGGCGTCTGCAGCTCTCCGAGCGTCACGTTCTTCCCTCTGCTCCTCTACACCTTCCTCTGCCGTCATCCAGATGCCTGCTATGGTCCCTTTCCCTTCGTCATCGGTATCGCCATTCGGTATGTCGGGGTTTTTTCCATACCAGGACAGCATATCCTGCAGGACATCCCCAACCATTCCGACTCTGATGATAAGGTCGCTGCCTATCTTTCCCAGGGAGGTCTTCAGATCCCACACGCTCTCGGCAAGGAATTTAGCCCTATGTGGGCCACATCTCCAAAAACCAGCCACCTGGCTGCGAGCCTCCGGGTACGGGCTTTGTGCTTCGGGCTTGAGAAAGCCGGAAACCTCGACTTGGTTCGCTGGGATGACATACACTGGAAGCACATGGGTGAAGGAGGAAGAATTTGAGCCACACTGTTGACTGAGGTGGTGGAAGACGGGATTGTCCGATAGGCGAAGATCTCGCCTTAGCAGATATATCAGGATTCGAGGAGCTGACGGAGACATTACGAGGCGGAGGAGCTAGACGGCGGGGGGAGTGTGGAGAGCTTGCAGGATTACCCAAGGCCAATGCAGGTGCCTGGCAGAGGGTGGGGACGGACTGTGAGGGTTTGATCCTGCAGATGGATACTGCTGTGCAATGCGGACAAGATTGCGGCTTTGTATGCGCTGGCAAGGTTCGGATGCAGAGCGTGCCTGGGGTCGTGGAAGATGCAATGCGTGGTGGTTGGTCAGTGGGCGGTAGGGAGAAGAGACATGGCCAGGACAGCGAGCCGGAAGGCGTGAGGAAGAGAGCATGTAGCTTTGCGCATTTTGAGAATCTCCGGCAGCCAGGTCCTGAGCGTCATCAGGGTTCATCAGATGGGCTAGCGGCTCAGAGGCCGGTGAGCTTGCAGCAAGCCACTGATTGGGCACAATACGAGCCTGGGCCGTATCGGCGGCGTGCAGGGGGCAGATCTCTGGGACCGAAGAGGCGTCGCGGCCAGGAACGGGGGCACTTGAGAGGGTCGATGACGGGGTCGATTAGGGCGGAAAATGGTTGAGCTTGTCGATCGAGCGCGGGCGTGTGGACGGGCAGGCGCAGTCGCCCAGCTGGGACGCAGCACAGATCGCCGCCGGCAAGGGAAGCAGCGGAGGCAGGCCCTTGCCCGTCCCTCTCGCTAATCTGGCGCCTATTCCGGGCAGGCGCGCCCACCGCGCTCTGGCGGCCTCTCAAGCATCGCGGCCGTCGGCTCGCAGCCCGCTGTCCACGCCTGCGGGCTCGCGCTGCCCGGCCAGACCAGTCCAAACGCCCCCCGTCTCTCTCGGGCTCGCTGACATGCTTGACATGACGTCGGTCCGGGCATCGGCCCCGTGCCCCGCCGCGGCATTGCGTCGTCTGGCTGCCGCGCCCCTGCTCTCGCCGTGCTCCCCGCCGCCGCACGTCGCTGGTCGCCTGCGTGGCACTCCGCCCGAGTCGAGATCGTCGCCGGGACCGGCATGAGTCGATATTGTGCGGCTGCTGCCTCGCCTACGCACGCTGTGCTGGGCCAAGCATCCGCGACGACTGCGGCGTTGCCGTGCCCATCGCCTTCGCCTGGAGGCCTGCCGCATTCCCCTTTTGGGCCCGAGTAGTCGCCATATCCGGCAATGCTACAACGGCGCCCCGCACGGCTCCTGAGGGTACGGCCTCTTTCCCACGTGCTTGCCACAGCCGACAGGGCCTAAACCAGAACGCCGGGCGGCCCATGGTTGTGATATGCACCCCGCCCGTTACCAGTCACTGCGCTGTCCCGCCGCTCGCCGGGGCCGCCTGGCCTTCTGCAGTTCGCCTCGGGGGTTGCAACGCGTCGCGCACCTTCTGCTGGTCTCCCGTCCGTCTCTCCATCCATCTGTGTCGAAGTGAGTCGGACCCAGCACCGACCGTCGTCCGAATTAGGAAATCGGGAGAAAAGCAGCATTGTTTCGTGTAACGTCAAGCCCAATGCACGCCACATGCAATTTCCCGACTGCCGCGTGAGTTGCACTGCAACCTTCACAGCTAACCTTTTCTTCCTGGTTTCCCTTCCAAGCCTTAGGATCTGTCGATCCCTGCCTATAATCGTGTTCCGCAAGGCAGTATGCTGCAGTATTACCTGCGTCTGCGGCTTATATATGCCATATGCACATGCATTTTCCTTTGTCGGTACAGATCCGCTGCATGCATTTGAGCGCCGACTCCTGGTTCTTCGTGTCCAAGCCTCTAATCTATCTAGTACCTTCGCGTGATATCTCCGCCGCCACAATCCACTCATTTGGTTCACTATTTTTCCCAATCTTGACATTGATCTTCGCGCCAATTCGTTCAATAACCATGAATTCCCCGTTTCGGACTAGCTCTTCATCGCTTCTATCCCCTGTGGCGCACTGCAAGCGTGCGTGGTCGGTCTACACAGTCTGGACTTTTTTCTTCGCCGATTCTTACTAGAGATGGCAATCCGAACCCAGCAACGTTGGTAGAGCGGCTCGCGCCGTATATCTAAAACGCGCCAGATCTTGTTACCTTCGCCATGTTTGCTTCCGTCTCAGTGATTGCATTGTAAGACCTTTCTTTTGTACCGCTCACCAACACAACATCTTGGGTTGCAGAAACAGCGTGTGTCGCGTTCAACGAACATCACACTTGACCTTGCATTGCTGTACTACTTGCTTTTATTGGGGGTTTTTTTTTTCCTTCACAATCCTACCCGAACCGACCGCAGCGCCTGAGGAATTCTTCTCTGATCAACGGTTGTATACGACAAAGACCAGGCGAAGCTAAATGACGCGTGGCCTGGTGAGCTACTGCATTTCCTCAGATCGGTTACACCACCGTCTTACAAGACATAACTACTCTATCTCAAGAGGCATCTCGAAACTTTCTGCTATGAACGGCCGCCAATTGAACCTTGATCCGGCCCTATGACCGGTGCTGTCGTAAGGCTGTGATTGGTAGACCACCATCAATTGTAGCACCACTCTGCACGTCATA